>JAPYZL010021355.1:0-24165 GCA_030522825.1 Platygaster orseoliae
AATGCCCATTAATGTAGCACATGTGCAACACGCATGCTGCATACGGTTAACATTAAATGTTGCATTCATGTTACATTAATGTCTTTTTTTCACGGGTTACATGAATCAAAATCGACTGATATGTATATATTTTTTCTGATTTTTAAAAATATTTCCTGGAAAAACTGCGAAATCATGAAAACTGGAAACAGAAGAAATCCTCATTTTTTTCTCAAGTTTTCGAAAACCTCAAACAAATTACAATGAAATATTTTTTCTATATAATTTACACATAATTGTGCCAATGTTAAAGTAAATATATTTACGAATTCAATTTTTGTGTCAACAATAATAAAGTTCTTTGAAAGAAAAATTAAAATCGTTAGCATGAATCAAAATTTGCTAGTCTAATTCTGTGATGTCCCGGCATAATCGAATAAGTCCACTTTGCCATAACGTTCATTTTACATAATATTCTGAATAAATTTTGAGCCTTACAGCAAAATAGACTTATTCGGTTATGCCGGGACACCACAGAATTTTTCTCATTTTTAAAAATACTTCCTGGAAAAATTGGAAAATCATGAAAACTGAAACCAGAAGATATCTAATTTTTTTTTCTCAAGTTTTCGAAAACTTCTACTAAATTTATTTAAATTGAAAAAAATTTTTAGAATGGAAGATATTCACGAGGAAATTAAAATATATCAGAACATTGTTATATAAATAAACATGAAAAACCATATAAATAACAGAAAAATTTTTTAATTGAATAAATACTGAAAAAGTACTGAAAATCTATAAAAGATAAATTTGATTTCCAGTTGGAAATCCAACAAGATTACCAGTTGGAAATCTAAGTGAATTTCTTTTAGGAAAACTCAAATAAAATTCCAGTAGAAAGTCCAAATGGATTTCTTTCAAGAAAACTTAAATGAAATTCCAATTGAAAATCCAGTTGGAAATCTAACAAAATTGCAATAAAATTAAGTTATCAAGTTATTAGGTCAAGTACAATCATGTATTTATTATTGTCGTTGATGTCGCGATGAGACTGTCGTTTAATCAACGGTGAAGACGATGACTATTAAATCTTTTCAGGGAAAAGGAAGAGGGAAAAATTGGATTCTCAACTGGAATTACATTTAAGTTTTCCTAAAATAAATCCACTTGGATTTCCAACTGGAAATTTTGTTGAATTTCCAACTAAAAATCTACTTAGATTTCTAATTGGAAATCTACTTGGATTTCTAATTCGAAATCTACTTGAATTTCCAACTGGGAACCCACTTGGATTTTTAACCGGAATTCCAATTGGAAATCCAATTGGATTTTTTCAGTTGGGTTGATAAAAACATTACAAACGAAAGCATACTGGAAGCTTCTTGAAACATTGTCTGATTTTTGAAAAGCTTTCGCGCTGATTGCGAAATCAAATTAACATAAAATTCTCTAAATCGTTATAAAATAAACCCTTTACATAGTCCAATTTTAAAATTCCCTTTCAGAACATGACAATTCCATCAGTAGAACCGACCCTCGCAGAATTCAACACGTTGCAATCGAATCTCGATGCCAATACCGGATTCCAATATCCTTACGACGCCTGCTACTCAAACAACAACACCCTCCCAAGCCTGAGGCAAAGCCACGAACTAAACCAAAATCTCGAGGCTCTCCGAAAATCCCAAAGCCTGATGAAATCCGAGCAGTCAATTTCGGTACTGAAGAAAATACTGCAAAATCCGTTGAACGTCGACGAAGCGATGACGAAACAGAAGAAAGACGAATACAACAGGCAGAGGTCGCATTGCAAGCAGGAAATGGAGAACAGAGGATACGACTCGGAAACGTTGTCCGCGTTTTCCGAGACCGGGAACGAAGCCTTGGACAGAGATCGCGGCAGCTATAACAACGTAGCCTTGGAAAACTACGAAAGCATCGCGAATCGTTACCAAATTCCGAATCAGCTGGTTGAAAATGTGAACGTTTCGGAGAATTTTCGTCCTTGGGTCGACGGAGCTAGCGCGAAACTCGAGGTTCAAAGAAGAAACTTTTACACTTCTTACTTCGGCTCGACCAACTTTGGCGTGTGCGTAACTCAAGCGCAGTTTCAGCAAGAAATGCATTTTCCGGCGGGGGAGCAGCTTCAGGCTTATCCGTATCCCGTGGAAATGTATCAGGATAATTTTTACGCCGCGGGTACTCAAACGGTTTATTCCCAGGATAGAGGGTACTCTTCGCAATCGCAGCAGGATTACGCGTCGCAGGGGTTGGCGAGCAGTTTTGAGAACGATCCTCAGTTCTTTGGGGTCGGCGGTGATTTGGAGCGCGGGCATTACGATCAACAGTCGGCGAGCCCGGGTTATAATGTTTTGGAGCAAGGGAACGGGCATGGGATGGCGCAGAATGGTGCTGCTTCTAGGGAACGTGATAGTAATAACAGGATTCATAATTATGCCTGTTTTTTCGATCTTTTTTGAGCAATTAAACGAAATCCTTCTTCATAATAACCAAGTTTTCAGCTCTTTATTGAGCCCTCCTCAGGGAAGCTACATTTATAAGAATAACTTTTTTACGTTAATAATCTTCATTTTCTAATTTGACGTTTATGTAAGAGGTACAGTAAAAATTGAAGATGTCTCAGGATATGATTGTTATTGCTAAAAGTTTTATAATAAGAAAAGAACTGACATCAGTTAATTTACATAATAATGAAGAGAATGCGTCTTAATGAATATATGTAAGTAATTTGAAGGGAATTATATTAAGGAGAAGTTAATTTTTAATAAGAAGAGAAAATTACATTTCCGACGGTTTTCCCGAATTCACGGAATGAATTATTGATGGAATATTTTTTAAACGAAAAGTCTTTTATGAGTACCCTGACGTTTTTCAGAATCCGTAACTTACGGGACCTTTTATGAATGTTTTGTGCAAAAAACACCCGTAAGCATATTCGAGTGTTTTAGCGAAATCAACAATGGAACAAATGATATTTTTTGAGGAAAATTACAATTAAGAGCATTTTTCCGTTTTATCATCCAAACTTGCACAATAATCTATAAAACTATTTTTAAATGAATGCATAACGTCAAATATTTGAGGTTGTTCCTTTTTGACTGTGCAGGTGAATTTACATCTTTCAGGTATTATTTATTCCTTGTTAATTCTGATAAGTTTTCTGTTTAAAGAGTAGAATAAAACAAATAATTTGAAATCAAAAAGATCAAATTTTAAAATTTCCAAGATTTTTAATTTTCAAGAATTTCAATCTTTGAGAAATTTTGAAAGTTTTGGATTCCTTTATAATTACTGACATTTTTAATGTGTTTTAAATTTGGAATCAAATATATCCGGAAAGATAAAAAATTTTTGAATTCGCAGAAATTTTTCAAAATTTTCGGTAATGTTGAAATGTTTACTGAACTTTCAATTTTTTCGAAATTCAAGTTTTGAAAAATTAAAAACTGTATGAGTATTTTCGAAGTATTATTATTTTTCAAATTCTTCAAAATGTCACAAATTACCAACATTTTCGTTTCTAAAGTTTTATAATTTCTTGGAATTTCATCATTTCTAAAATTTCCCAAGTTCTTATTTTGATATTTTGAATTAAAATTTGAAATACGAAATTTTGAAAATAAAAATTAACAGTTTGTCACAAATTTTCAATCAAAAAAATTGAAAATTCATCAAAATTTAAAAAAAGTTTCCTCTTCCGAAAATTTCATTATTCCAAGAAGTTTCAATGTTTTTATTTTCTGAATTTTAAATTTAAATCACAATTCAAAATTTAAAAAATAAAATTGAGAATGAATCAATTATTGAAAATTAGAGGAAATTATATATGTATTAAAAATTTTTAATTGAGTAATATAAGAACTTACAAGTCTTAGAAGTCCAAAACTTTTCAGAGTTCCATAAATTCCATTATTTTAGAATTCACAAAATTTCAAAATCGTTGGAAATTACTGACATATTTAATTATGTACTTCATATTTAAAAATGGAAATATATGGAAACTTTGAAAATTCTTGAATTTACGAAAATTTTCAAATTTTTTGGGAATGTTAAAAATTACAAAATTTTCAACTTTTTCATAACTCAAGTTTCAATAAATTGAAAACTTTATAAGAATTTTAGAAAAATTTTCAAAATCCTATAATTTGTCAAAAGTTATTAGCATTTTCGTGTATGAAATTTCAAAATTTTAGAAATGCAAAATCTGTAAGTTTTCAAATTTCTTCAAATTCCATTATCTCCAACATTTCCTAAAGTTTCCAATTGTCCAAAATTACCCACATTTTTTAGATTTTTGAATTTTTTAAAATCTTATAGGAAATCAATGAAGATTAAAAATGAGATTCATGAACATAATGCGGCTATTAGAAGTAATTTACAAAATACATATTTATGAAATTATTTCATTATTATGTCTCATTTCAAGCGAATTCTCTTACAGGTTTTTTTTTGCACAAAACACCAGTAAAAGGTACGGTAAGTTACGGGCTCCCTTACAGGTTCTGAAGAGCGCCAGGGTATTTCATAATGTTCATGCTTTCTTCGATATTCTATGCAATTTGTCAGTAAAATTAATAACGACTCTAATCATTGTTCCATAAAATTTTCTCCAATCACCATAAAAAATTTTTTATAAAAGTTGTCTCATTTTTCATATTTTGAATGAGGAATAATTACAAACCATACTAAAAAAATCCAATTGGATTTCCAATTGGAGAAATGGTTAGTTTTTCAATTGAATATTCAATTGGAGAAATGGTCAGTTTTCTAATTGGATTTCAACTTGAAATCCAAGTGGGTTCCCAGTCGGAAATCTAAGAAGATTTCCAGTTAGAAATCCAAGTGGATTTCCCTAGTAACTTCAAACCATATACAGGGTGTTCCAAAGTCAGCAATTAATATTTTGGGGGCTTATAGTTTGTGAAATTCTAAGACAATTTTTCCTTTGCCATTTTTCACAAAACTCAAAATCAAAGAAGATAAAACTCAAAATCAAAGAAGATATATGAGTTTGAAATTTAACCAATAAACGCGTTCTTATGAGGAGTGGGGATAAAAACCACGGATCAAAATTTACTAAAATTTTCTGCATATTTTTCTGAGTAGAAAAGTCCTTTACATTTTTGCAAAAAACTCAAAGCCAAAAAAGATATTCGAGTTTGAAATCTGAGAAATCTGATTGGTTGAAACTTTCAACTCAAATATCTTTTTTGATTTTAACTTTTGTGAAAAGTGGCAAAGGACTTTTCAACTCAGAAAAATATGGAGAAAATTTCGGTAAATTTTGGTCCGTGGTTTTTATCCCCACTCCTCATAAGAAGGCGTTTATTGGTTAAATTTCAAACTCATATATCTTCCTTGATTTTGAGTTTTGTGAAAAATGGCAAATAAAAAATTGTCTTAGAATTTCATAAACTATAAGCCCCCAAAATATTAATTGCTGACTTTGGGACACCCTGTATAAACCTTATAAAATCCTCATAAAAATCCGAATTCCTTATAAAATTTTCCATTTTTTATAAGGCAAACTTATAAAATCCTTATAAAATTAATGTTCCTTATTAGGCGACCTTATAAAATCCTTATAAGGAAAAAATTTCATAAAATTTCGTAATCCTTATAAATTTAAATATTTCTTATAAAATTTTCATTAACTTATAAGGATTCTATAAGGTCACTTTATAAAAAGTCTTTATAAGGATTTTATAAGGTTTCAAGTTACTAGGGTTCTTTTAGGAAAACTTGAATGTAATTCCAGTTGAGCATATAATTGGATTTCCACTTGGAAATCCAAGTAGATTTCTTTTAGGAAAACTCAAATCTGATTCCAGTTGAGAATCCAATTTTCCCCTTTACCTTTGATAGTCATTTTTTTTATTAATAGTCATCTTCTTTAAATATTCATTTAATAGTCATCTTCTTTAAATATTCATTTTATAGTCATTTTCTATTAATAATTATCGTCTTCGCCGTTGATTTTAAACGATAGTCTCGCAACATCAACGACAATAATAGATACATGATTGTACTTGACTTAATTATTTAATTTTTCTACAATCTTCTTGGATTTTCAACTGGATTTTCATTTAGGTTTTCCCAAAAGAAATCCACTTGGATTTTCTATTGGAATTTCATTTAAGTTTTCCTAAAATAAACCCATTTAGATTTTCAACTGGAAATTTTATTGGATTTCCAACTGAAAATCTTGTTGAATTTATAATTCTGAAAATTCAATTTAAATACTCAAAATATTCGGTAAAACTTGCAATACTATAGTATCAAATTCTAGAAATTTATACAGCAATGGATAGAAATACTTAAAATTTATGAAAAACACCAGGAAATTCTACAAAATTGTGTGAATCGCATGACATACGAAATTTTAGAAATCTGTGTAAATCTTATTTTCTCAAAAATGTATATAATTGTGAAAAATTTGGAAAACTTTGATTCCTGAAACAGAAGATTCTAGATAGCTACAAAGAAATTTGTGAAAATACTGTAAAATTCTCCAAATTGTATAAAAACTAGAAAAGTACGGAAAAAATGAATTATACTACTAGAAATCTGTGTAAAAGATATTACTTTTTGAAAATTAAATAATAATATTCAAAATCTTCAAAATTTTCAAGATTATAATCAAATTCCAGAAATTTTATAAAGCGATGTATAGTAATACTTGAAATTCATTAAAAAACACCAGGAAATTCTACAAAATCGTATAAATAACATAACATACGAAATTCTAGAAATCTGTGTAAATCGTATTTTCTAAAAAATATATATGATTATGAAAAATTTCGAAAACTTTGATTCCTGCAACAGAAAATTCTAGATAAAGCTACATAGAAATTCGTAAAAATACTGTGAAATTCTCCAAATTGTATAAAAACTACAAAAGTACAAAAAAAAATATTACTGGAAATCTGTTTAAAAGATGCTTTTTTTCTTAAAATTCAATATTAATATTCAAAATCATTTAAATTTTCAATAATATTATCAAATTATAGAAAGTGATAGAGCGATGCATAGAAATAATTGAAATTTATAAAAAAATTCTACAAAATTGTATAAATGGCATAACATATGAAATCCTATAAATCTTTAAAAAAAATAAAAATGATGTAAAAGATACAATTTTCTGAAAGTTCAATTTTAATCAACAAAATCGTTAAAATTTTCAATACTTTAGCATCAAATTCTAGAAATTTATGGAGCGATGCATATAAATACTTGAAATTCATTAAAAAAACACCAGAAAATTCTACAAAATCGTATAAATCACATAACATACGAAATTCTAGAAATCGGTGAAAATCTTATTCTCCCAATAATGTATATAATTATGGAAAATTTCGAAAACTTTGATTCCTGCAACAGAAAATTCTAGATGAAGCTACATAGACATTCGTAAAAATACCATAAAATTCATCAAATTGTATAAAAACTAGAAAAGTACGGAAAAAACAAATATAACTGGAAATCTGTGTAAAAGATACTATTTTCTGAGAATTCAATTTAAATATTCAAAATCGTTAAAATTTTCAATTTCATCAAATTCTAGAAATTTATGAAGCGATACATAGAAATACTTGAAATTTATACAAAAAAAAAAATAGGAAACTGTACATCTTCAAGAAAGATAAAAATGATGTAAAAGATACTATTTTCTGAAAATTCAATTGTAATACTACAAATCGTTAAAATTTTCAATAATATCACGAATTTCTAGAAATTTATAAATCAATGGATGGAAATACTTTAAATTTATGAAAAACACCAGAAAAATCTACAAAATCGTATAAATCACATAACGTAAGAAATTCTAGAAATCTTCAAAAAAGATAGAAATGATGTAAAAGATACTATTTTCTGAAAATTCAATTTTAATACTCAAAATCGTTAAAATTCTCAATATACTATAGCATCAAATTGTAGAAATTTATAGAACGATGCATCTAAATACTTGAAATTTATAGAAAACACCAGGAAATTCTACAAAATCGTATAAATCATATAAAATAAAAAATTCTAGAAATTCATGAAATACTTGAAACCTGTGTAAATCTTTTCTCAAAAATGGATAAAATTATGAAAATTTTCGAGAACTTGGATTCCTGGAACATAAAATTCTAAAAAACTACATAGAACTCTAGGAACGTCAATTTAATACTTTTTTTTTCAATTGTTAGTTATTTACTGATTATTTCTCGTGACAAACTTTCTATAAATTTATGTTTTTTTAGTAGTGCGATTATGATTCAAATCTGAAATTTTTGACGCCAAACGTTGTGACTGGCGAATAAAAAAATTGAATTACCCAGTTAATTTTAGGAATTTTGAAAAGTGACAATGAATTTTTCAACTCAAAATGTAATGTAGTATTATTTATTGCTTGTAGTATCATTTTAAATTCGTTGTTTTGAAAATTGTTTTAAATTCGCCAATCTTACATACTGGCAGTGAAGTAATAATTTATACTCAAAATTCCAAGTTTCGAGAAATTAAAAAAAGTACAAGAATTTTCGTTAAAATATAATCGTGTGATTTGTTTCTTTTTTCAGGCGTTATTTCTACTACTTTTTGGCCGAAATCGGAAAAATTCAGTGGATTGGAAAACCTGCTCAACTATCAGCTACAAAATGGCTACGATTGCGAGAAATTTCAACAAACGCCGTGCATAAACAGTTTGCCTTGCACGATCATGAATGAAATGATAGGATTTCAACATTCAATCATGGCTCAACGATATCACTACATGGTAGGAAGGGAACATGATTTTTCCTCGAATTCTTTGCTTTACGAAAATACCAATGTTCAAGAATCGGAGGTCTTTAATCAGCAGATGACGGTCTAAAAAAGGATGCTTTTTACAACATCCTCATTTCAAAAACGAATTGATTTTTGTTCAAAATTCAAATCTTACGGAGCTGCATCATCAATCAATTTAATTTTTCGTTTTATTTTTTTGTTTAACTTGATGGATTGAGGATTTGAAAAATTACGTAGCGAAATTTAAAATATATTCGTTTTTTTTCTTTTTTTTATACAGCAATTTTTGTCGAATGCTACATTTGCTAATCAACGGTTTTGTCAACGGAATTTTTCAGTTTTTTGAAACTGACGATTGTTTTTTTTTTTTTTTTGTTTTGTTTTCGTTTTTTGTTTGCTTTACAGGAAATTATAAAAAAAGCGTATTCAAGCTTGTGAACGGTGAAATTTTTTGATGGGATTCACCAAGTGCCTAACATTAGTTTGTATTTGCAATTTTAAAAAATTCAATTCTGGAGGAAATGAAATTGTAAATTTGCCATTTACAAACGAAAAAAGTTTTATTTTCTTTTTTTAGTTTATTTATGTTTACTTAGTGAGTTGCATTTAGAATAAAATCCAAAGATTTGGGTTCAAAGAACCTAAGAACTTGAGTGAGATCTGTGCAAAATGACAAAGAGTGAAAAACTAATTTAGTGAAGCTCAAAGTTATGGTATTATTTCAATGATCTCCGTATAATTAATTTGTTAAAGCAGTAGTCTTAAAAGAATAAAACCCCTAATCATAGTTGGATAAAAGCAGGAATTCATGGCGCATAAAAAAACTGTTTCAAAATAATTATTTTCAAAGTACTAATAAAGCCAAGTTTTATTAGTTCTTAAGTTCTTGTAGCGAAAATTATTTTACATACTTTTCTACATACGCGTTTTGTACATGTTTCATGTAAAATTTACCATGCGAAATAAAGGGTATTTAAATTTTGAAAAGTTGGATGTTTCATTGGGTTGGAAACTACCAGACCTGGTATGGTACTTTGCAATTTGGCTCGGATGAATCGGACGATTTTGGAAGAGAGAGAAGTTCTCCTGACGCCTTTGTAAACGACGCGAGTTTCGGCGGTGATCGATCCCGATCCGTCAGAAGTGCCAGGAGTCGCGTGAACACTGTACATTTTTTGCCCCTTTTTCTCTTCGCGGAACAAACGAAACGCGCGCGATTTTCCGCGACGTTGTGCCTCAACAGCAATCGTCGCCGGAATAAATTGCTTGTCCCAATTGCGTTTTTAAAAAGTGGCGCACACGCGGCGCCGAGTGCGGCTCCCGCGCCGCGCATTCTTCGCGTCTTTAATGAGATCCTCAAAACCCCGAGACTCATTACATAGCCACGGATCCATGACCACTCGAAACGTTTCGCGTTTAAAAACGTGTTTGCTCGAAATCCTTTGGGCGCCCGGAAACACGAGATCTCTCTTTGAGGCGAGTTTTCCGATGCAACATGAGCTGAAATTTCCCTTTGGGACATTTTTCATGTCAGCAATCATTAAATCGTCAACTTTTTCAAAAATTTCAATGTGAAGAAATTCAGTTGCAATATGGTAATGGTGATGGGTTTAACGAAAAAAATCGACAGTCCAAGTTGGATATGCATTCATAACTTATTTTATTAGAACCTTAGAAAAGTACACAATGACTGTATAAAAAAAACGAATTCTCATAAAACTGAGAGCAACGTTCGTCTGACTTAGTGTTCACTCCAGTTCGATTTTGGTGCCAGATTTCTTTTTCCAGTCACCGTGGTGTATGGCGAATTCACGTTTAAGGTTGGCGAACAGAATGTCCGTGAAAAGGAAGATTTGCGCCATCACGAAGACCAAAGTAACTCCAAAGTAGAAGTTGGCGTTGGCTGACTGAGAGTAAATCCATTGGTGCCAAACCGTGGGGGCGAAAATTGTGCAAAAAAGCATGATGCAGCCCACGTAGAATCCGTGTTGCATGTCTGGAATCATGTTTTATTGGAGAATCAAAATATTTGTGACGTCATTTTTCATCATTGATTGGGATTCCTACAATTTATTTCGATATACTTATTTATTACTAGTTGGAATTTTATATTTAGTAAAGAATTTCATAAATATTTACACATTTTCCAAACAAGTTTTTAATATGGAATTTGTGAAATTTGAATTTTTCTTCATTGCAATGCTAGTTTTCCAAAAATGCAATTAGTTTCAGATTTAAAGTTTATTCTGCAAATAATGATTATTGAGAAATCAATGGATTTTTTGCAAAATTTTTATACAAAAAATGTTTTTGAGTATTTTATAACAAAATCTATGAAATACTTGGAATATATAATTCACTTTTTTTTTGATGAATTATGAATATAACAAAAATTTATAAAATTTTAAATTCTATTCGTCTGCAAAAAAAGTTTACTAAATTAATAAAGTTCGAAAAAAATACGAAACTTTTTGAAAAATCCATCCAAAAATCTGTAAAATTTCAGAAATTGGTGGATTATGTAAAAATATCGAAAATCAATGAAACTCTAAATTTTAGGAATTCATTATTCAGGAATCTATGAAAATAATAAAAATCTATATGTTTGCTGTTAAATAATAATATAAAGATTTTAAATCGAGGGCAAACGTAGAAAAAATTTTCAGTATGGGTTTCCCAAAAATTATTACATGTTCCTATCTTGGAATTTTTCAAATATTTGAAAAGTTTTTTTTTTCTGAAATTTCAAAAATTTATGGATGATTTTAATTTTGGAAAAATATTGTCTTAAAACTCTCTAGTTTTTTATTAATTGAAATCATCAATTTTGAACTTCAAGCGGTAATTTTTTTCCAGGAACAGTTTCTTTCAATACTCATTTCATGCAATTTTTTACTGAATTTTCAAGTCTGAAAATTTATGATGATTTATAACAATTCAAAAGTCTTTCGTAATTTAATTCCAACTGCTTCAACCTAAATGTTTATTAAACTATAAGTTATTTTGTTGCAATTTTTTGTTTTTCAAAATTAAACGTCAACGTACTGAATAATTTTTCAAGTACAAAATATTGAATCCTTCAGATTTTACTGGTTTATTTTTTCGCTTTATTTATTTTTTAATGTTCATTTTAAAAATAATATATTAATTTGTGAAAAATTGTACTTTTCATTATCAGAATTCACCTTAAATAGTTAAAATGTTGTAGTCAAAAACATGAATTTTCGAAATTTTTGAATACAATATTTTTATTACTTTTCTTTATGAACATATCATCATGTTATTTATTATTTCAATATTTTTTGGAGTTGTTTCAAACGCAGTTATCAGACTTTTTGTACCTTTTTATTACTACCTCAAAATTCTGTAAAATGGACTTGAAGCCTAAATTAATAATGATTTCATAAAAAAAAATTTTTTTTAAGTATAATTCTGGGATGATTTAAAACGAATCGAATTTCTAAATTTCGACACATCAAGTTGAAAATTTGTAAGTGGAAAATTTGTCTGCTAATTTTTATGTTTTTTTTTTTTTTCGATGAATAATAACATATATTTGAATGTTGTAAATTTCTTGGTTTCGACAAATGTACTATTTCATAATAAATAATATAGTATAATAATTTAATGGAAAATTGTGAGAAATGGCCTTGAACCCTAAATTAATAATCATTTCACAAGAAAAATATTTTATTTAAAAAAGTATAATTTTGGGATTCAAAACGAATCGGATTCCTAAATTTCGAGACATCAAGTTAAAAATTTCTGAGTGGAAAACTTGTCTATTTTATGATGATTTTATCGGCTCTGATATTACATCTTGATAAAACGTAATTTACATCAATCAATTTTATTGATAAATATTCACATATATTTAAATGTCATTAACTGCTTGGTTTCAACTTAATATACTATTTCATAATGAATACCTAACAATTTTATAAAAATACCTAATAGGTATGCCAATTAAGAGTTTTATATTTTATTCGATTATGACGATTCGCATCAACGACGTGATGAATAAATCATTGCGACTGTTTTAGTTACTTCATCAGAAAAGGAAGGAAGAAATGATGTTTTATATTGATTTTTATCGTTAGACGTACATATTGATTGTAAAAACCTAGTTCAACAGTATTTTTGATGTTTAACTAGAGGAGCATAAGAAGTTTCACTTTGTAAGATTTCTAATGTATGCTAATGGTGGATAATTATGTCGTATGACATTAGAAGTTTCACTTTGTAAGACTTCTAATGTATGTTGATGGTGGATAGTACTATTACAGGACATTAGAGGTTTCATTTTGTGACACTTCTCGTGTATGTTGATGATAAATTAGGTTAGGTTGATGGGAATTAACGGGAAAAGTTTTTTTATAATACAAGAAGATATGAAACATAAATGATGTATTCCTAATGATGGCTACAATTTAGCTGAAATCTTGAAGAAAATTCATAATGGAAAAATAAGAATTCAAGTTTTTCTTTACTTCAACGGCTCAAAGCATCGCTTTAAAACGGAAATTTAATTTATTCCGACTTTTAGATCTCATTAATATTATATACCATGCCTAAACTCACATCTAAACAAATGATTCCACATGGGGAGCAGCGAGAGGTAGAAGCCAATGTCCCCTATGCAGGGGTACGACTTGAAAATGGCGATGATGGCCAGGTACGCGTAAGCTACGAGCATGGGATCTCTCCTGAACCTGAAGGCCAGAGGAGCCACATACACAACGCTGACGTTCAACTGGAAGGTCGCGATGAAGAGCCACTTGAAGTGCTCGAACATTTCCGTGAAGAAGTACCAGTAAATTCCAATATTCGGCCTCAAATCCGGGACAATAAGGATAAATCCTGTTGTGCTACGAAGGAAGGACCAGCTTCCCATGATCCAATACGAGGCGCCCAGCGAAACGAGTAAAGTGGCAGCGAACGTGGCCACTGACACCACTGACCAAAGCAACCACGTGCCCTTGGGTTTTTCCCGGACCAAGTAAATGCTCGCTGGGACTATCAGCGAAATATGGTAAAACTCTTGGAGGGTCAAGAGCGATATCGCGATGGAAGACAAAACGAAGGAACGTCGGTTCATGGAGTAAAGGGCAATGGAGCAAAGGAGGTTCGTCAAAACTGTCATGGTCAAGCCGGCGCAGTTGAGAACCGAGTAAGGGTTGAATAAGTAAGCGGCCGTGATGTAAAACGCGATGTCGCTTTTCTCACAAGCATCGCTCGGCTTGTCTTGGTCGGATTTTTTCTTCAGCGCGAGTTTTTCTTTTTTCTCCCTTTCAGCCTGGGAATGAAACAGAAATGAATTAATTGAAGAAAAAAAGCCTCGTTATCGTCAAATTTAGTATGAAATGAATGTCGGTTTCTTTTGTTTCTTAAGGTACTGCATGCAGAGTTCGCGTTTTACTGAGGATTTCAATGAAAAAAATTACATTCAATGAAATGATAGTATATTTCTTCACAAGTGTGGAAAAACTTTTTTTATGAATTGTCTAACCTAACCTAACCAACATAACACAACGCATGACATGACACATGTTAAGGTATTAGGGGAGACCGGGGCAAATACGCCCACGTTTTGGAATATTCATTTTTCTACAAGACGGTAATGATTATTGAATAACAATTTATGTCACTCGCTACTGTCTTTCCTAAGGAACAAAACTTATCATGATTTTCGAGGATCTTTACTAATTTTCATGTTTTAACAAAAAGTTGAAAGTAGTGTTGAATCAGCCATTTGGGAAAATCCCGGGGAAATACGCCCGCTTTATTAATTAAAGAATTTTGCATGAAAGTAATTAGAAACGACATAGAAGAAATGAAGTATATTGTTTTGATTAACGTACAAAAAAGATTTTCTAAGTACTATCAGAATATACACTAAAACAATTCTTGCAAGTGAAAATGAAGTCCGAAGTTCGCACACTCTTATCATGAGCTGGTTTGTGACATTCGATGCATTGCTTTTTATCCAGTTAAGAGTCAATAATTTCCAAATATTCACAAAAAAATTCATCTTCTTCTTCGGAATTCCATCTACTTCGCAACCTCCTGCGTATTTATTTAATATAAATAATGAATATTGTTAATAAATGGACTGGGCGTATTTGCCCCGAGCGACAAATTATTCTTTAAAAATTCATTAAAAATACAAAAAAAATTTCTGAGACAAAATCACTTGGGCTTCTGGTTTGTCTTATTTCAAAAAGCAGGAAAAACTCATCTGGCTGCAAAAGCAACAAGAAACGAAGACTATAGATGTTTTTTCCCAAACTGCAAAACTTAGATGTTGAAACACTGGAACGTCAAAACCATCTACTTTTATTCATAATGTTCTAACCACAATTTCAATCCCTATGATTTTTTTGTGGTTATGTCTACGAGCTAGGGCACACTTATAAAAAAATTAGCGCGGAATTTGAATGAATGTATCACGAAAAAACAGCGGGTGGACGTATTTGCCCCTTGGGCGCATTTACCCCGGTCTCGCCTATTTAAGACATTGTTAGGACAGTGTTCAAGACAGTTGTCAGACAGTGTTCAAGACAGTTGTAAGACACTGTGAAAACAGTTTTCAACACAATTGTAAGATACTGATAAGACAGTGTTCAAGACAGTTATAAGACACTTTACAAGACAGTTGTAAGACACTTTGTTAGACAGTTGTAAGACACTGGTAAGTTTCAGATGAGTTAAAAAAATTGTTTCACACTAGTCAAGGACTATATTTTATTCAACAATGTGTGGAAATGCCAGTTTTGCATCGCCTAAGCGTGTGGAAAAGTGGCCTTTTCCGCACGGGGTTGAATAATAGTATATTTTTTTACTAGTATGGATAAGTTTTTTTTTAAATGAATTATCTAGCCTAACCTAACCAACATAACACAACGCATATCAAGACACTTTGTAAGACACATGTTAAGGCACTATTTAAGATACATGTTAAGGCACTATTTAAGACACTGTTAGGACAGTTGTCAGACACTGTTAAGACAGTTTTCAAGATAATTGTAAGACACTGTTCAAGACGCTTTGTAAGACAGTTGTAAGACAAATACTAAGGCACTATTTAAGACACTATTAGGAAAGTGTTCAAGATACTTTGCAAGACAGTTGTAAGACACTGTTAAGATAGTGTTCAAGATAGTTGTAAGACTGTCAAGACAGTGTTCAAGACACTTTGCAAAATAGTTGAAAGGCACTTTGTAAGACACATGTTAAGAAACTATTTAAGACACTGTTAGGACAGTGTTCAAGACAGTTATCAGACACTGTTAAGACAGTTTTCAAAACAGTTGTAAGATAGTATTCAAGACATTTGTCAGATACTGTTCAAGACACTTTGTAAGACACATGTCAAGGAACGTAAGACAAATGTTAAGACACTGTTAAGACAGTTGTAAGACACTGTTCGAGACACTTTGTAAGACAGTTGTAAGACACATGTTAAGGCACTATTTAAGACACTGTTAAGACCGTGTTCAAGACAGTTGTAAGGCGCTGTTCAAGACACTTTGTAAGACTGTTGTAAGACACATATTAAGGCACTATTTAAGATACTATTAGGACAGTGTTCAAGATAGCTGTAAGACAATGTTCAAGACACTTTTAAGATAATGTTCAAGACAGTTGTAAGACTGTGAAGACAGTGTTCAAGACACTTTGCAAGACAGTAGAAAGACACTTTGTAAGACACATGTTGAGGCACTATTTAAGACACTGTTAGGACAGAGTTTCAAGACAGTTGTAAGACAGTGTTATGAGACAATTGCAAAACACTGTTCAAGACACTTTGCAAAACAGTTTAAGGACACTTTGTAAGACACATGTTAAGGAACTATTTAACACACTGTTAGGACAATGTTCAAGACAGTTATCAGACACTGTTAAGACAGTTTTCAAAACCGTTGTAAGATACTGGTAAGATAGTGTTCAATACAGTTGTAAGACTCTGCTTAGACAGTGTTCAAGACATTTGTCAGATACTGTTCAACACACTTTGTAAGACACATGTCAAGGAACGTAAGTCACTGCTCAAGACGCATGTCAAGACACTTTGTAAGACCCATATTAAGGCACTGTTGAAGACACTGTTTAGACAGAGTTCAAGACAGTTATTAGACACTGTTAAGAAAGTTGTAAGACACTGTTAAGAAAGTTGTAAGACACAATTCAAGACATTTTGTAAGACAGTTGTAAGACAAATGTCAGATACTGTTCAAGACACTTTGTAAGACATTTGTTGTAAGACGTTTGTCAGATACTGTTCAAGACACTTTGTAAGACACATGTCAAGAAACGTAAAACACTGCTTAAGACACATTTTAAGGCACTATTTAAGACACTATTAAGACAGAGTTCAAGACAGTTGTAAGACACTGTAAAATTTCAGATAAGTTAAAAAATTGTTCCACACTAGTCAAGGACTATATTTTATTCAAATATGTGTGGAAATGCCAGTTTTGCATTTCCTCGTTGTATGGAAATAGTATATTCCTTAACTAGTGTGGGAAAGTTTTTTTAACGAGTCTGAAGGTTGCAACGCTCGCCTACGGCTCGCGTTGCAACCTTCAGACTCGTTACTAGTCAAGGACCATATTTTATTCAACAAAGTGAAGAAATGCGAGTTTTATAAGTTACAAGCGTGGGAGAAACGAGCCATTACTTCATGGCGTTGAATAAAAAAACTTTTCTACACTAGTCAAGGACCATATTTTATTCAACATCGTGAAGAAATGCGAGTTTTATAAGATACAAGCGTGGGAGAAACAAGCCATTTCTTCACGGCGTTGAATAAAGTGACTTTCCACACGGCGTTGAAAAAAAAAAATATTACCACTTCTTTGGCGTAATGATTCGCAGTGAGAGCCAAAAATATTGCGGTGAATAAATCCAATAGGATGAAGACAATGTTGATGTAAAGTGGAGGCAAATATTTTTGGATCGCTTGAAATGTGATGAGGTTAAATGGAGTTCCATGAAAAATATCGCCACTGTAGGGATCGATTCCAGATTCGTACAAATGGATTCCTTCAGTTACTGAAAACAATAGTACAAAAATTGTAAACTATTATATCGTTTATTTGAAAAATTAGATTTTTAATGAAAAAAATAATTTACATCATTATTGTTATGACTGATTTGCATTGAACATTGAAAGAATTTAAAAAATACATTGTAAAAATATTAATTTTATTTAATAGAAAGGTTTTTCGAAATCGTGATAGTCCATGAAATATTGAGTGGAACGTAAAAAAAAACCTCTTTGTAATAAACTCCAATTTATTGCATTGTTTTTATTTTCGAAGAATGTTATGAAAGTGATAGATAATTCATATATTAGGTTTTAAATTAATTTGAAATTATAGTCAAACTGTGTTTATCTACTTTTTTATTTTTGAAATATTGTACGATTTTATAGTATTTAGTTTGTCATTTCAATTTATTAAAATATTCGATAGAACGATCTTTCAATTAATTTTGTTTACCTTGTCAACATTTCTGGAAAATTATTTCCTTACAAATTCAATATGGTTAATCTCAATAATTGTGTTTTTCAAAGTTTTGAATTTATCAAGCATCAAAGATTGCCTTTTTTTTGCTTGTCATTATATTAAAAAAATTACATTTTTAATAGATAAAATAATTTAAATCATTATTGGTGACTGACTTGTATTTAAAATTGAAATAATGTATCAAATACATTATAAATATATGAATTTCATATAATTGTGAAAGGTTTTTCAAAATCCTGATATCGCTTTAAATTTTTAGTTGAATGTAAAAGAAAAAAAAACAATGAACTCCAATTTTTTGCATTGCATTAACCTCCAAAAATGTTATGAGAGTTATAAAAATAATTAATGTATTGTATTTCAAAACAATTTTCAATTATAGTCAGACTGTTTTTATCTTTTTTTTTATTTTTTAAATATTGTTTAATTTTAATTTGAGTTCTAGAAGATGATTTTTTTAACAATAGATTATCTTTATTTCTTTTTAATTGTATTTAAAAAATGACTTTTTTAATGTATAAAATAATTACCATTATTATTATGACGACTTGCATTGAATATTGTAAAAATTAAAATGAAAACATTATAAATATATATATATATTATTTTTGTGTAATATTAAAAGGTTTTTCAAAATTCTAATATTGCATCAAATATTGATTTGAATTCAAAAAAAAGAAAAAACCTCTTCATAAAATGTTTTACAATGAATCCTAATTATTGCATTGTTATAACTTCAAAAAAATCTTATGAGAGTTATAAATAATTACTATATTGTATTTCAAACGAATTTGAAATTATATTCCAACAGTTTTTATCTCCTTTTTATTTTTTGAATATTGTTTAATTTTAATTTTAGTGGTTTATCCATTAAATTTATCAAAAAATTTTATAAAAAAATGTTTTGATGAATTTCGTTTAACTTATTCTTCGATTTTACATATTTATAGAAAATAATTGTTTGAAGAATAGATTATCTTTTTTCCCTTTGAATTATATTCAAGAAGTTACTTTTTAATGTATAAAATAATTAACATTATTATTATGACTGACTTGCATTAAATATTGAAATAATTTTTATAAAACATTATAAATATATTATTTTTATGTAACGATAAAAGGTTTTTCGACATTCTAAAACTGCATCAAATATTGATTTTAATTAAAAAAAAGAAAAAGCATTTTCATAAAGTGTTTTACAATGAACTCTAATTTATTGCATTGTTCTTACTTTCAAAAAATGTTATGAGAGTTATAAATAATAAATATATTGTATTTCTAACTAATTAAAAATTATAGTCAAACTGTTTTCATCTACCTTTTTATTATTCAAATATTATTTAATTTCGAATTAAGTTGCTTATCCATTAAATTTATTAAAATATTTGATAAAAATATGTTTTGATGAATTTTATTTATCCAATTCTTCCATTTTTTCGAATTTCTAAGAAATAATTTTTTAAAGAATAGATTACTTTTTTTTCTTGTAATCATATTTGAAAATTACTTTTGTAATATACAAAATAATGAACATTATTATTGTTATTATTGACTTGTAACAAATATTGTTAAAATAACAAAACATTTTAAATATATTATTTGTGTGTGATTATGAAAGGTTTTTAAAAATTCTGAAATCACATTGAATATTAATTAAAAAAAAAAAAAATCTTTATAAAGTGTTTTACAATGAATCCTAATGTATTGCATTGTTCTTACTTTCAAAAAATGTTATGAGTTATAAATAAATAGTATACAGAGTGTAGGTCTTGAAATTTCAGCCGTGACTAATTTACCCATTTACCCATGCAGGTAAAATCTGACCTGACTGAAATTTCAAGACCTACACTCTTTTCATCTATTCGTTTACTTTTCAAATATTGTTAAATTTTAATATAAGTCGTTTATCCATTAAATTTTTAGAAAATAATTTTTTAAAGAATAGATTATCTTTTTTCCCTTTGAATTATATTCAAGAAGTTACTTTTTAATGTATAAAATAATTAGTATTATTATTATGACTGACTTGCATTAAATATTGAAATAATTTTTAAAAAACATAAATATACAGGGTGTCCCAAAGTCAACAATTAATATTTCAAGGGTTTCTAGTTTATGAAATTCTAAGACGAATTATCCTTTGCCATTTTTCACAAAACTGAAAATCAACAAAGATATTTGAGTTTGAAATTTTACCAATAAACGCACTTTTACAATGAGTGGGGTTAAAAGCCATGGACCAAAATTTTCCGCATATTTTTCTGAGTAGAAAAGTCCTTTGCAGTTTTTCAAAAAACTCAAAATCGAAAAAGATATTCGAGTTGAAAGTTTTAACCAATCAGATTTCTCGAATGTAAAAATCAAATATCTTTTTTGGTTTTCAGTTATTTGAAAAACTGCAAAGGACTTTTCTATTCAGAAAAATAAGCAGAAAATTTCGGTAAATTTTGGTCCGTGGTTTTTACCCCCACTCCTCGTAAGAGCGCGCAAAGGAAAATTTGTCTTAGAATTTCATAAACTATACACCCCTGAAATATTAATTGTTGACTTTGGGACACCCTGTATTATTTTTATGTAATGATAAGAGGTTTTTCGAAATTCTAAAACTGCATCAAATTAATATTGATTTTAATTAAAAAAAAAAAAAGAAAAGAAAAAGCATTTTCATAAAGTGTTTCACAATGAACTCTAATTTATTGCATTGTTCTTACTTTCAAAAAATGTTATGAGAGTTATAAATAATAAATATATTGTACTTCAAACTAATTTGAAATTATAGTCAAACTGGTTTCATATACTTTTCAATTTTTTAAATATTGTTTAATTTTAAATTAAGTGGTTTATCTGTTAAGTTTATTAAAACATTTGATAAAAAGATGTTTCAATAAATATTGTATACCCAATTCTTTGAATTTGTAGAAAATAATTTTTTTTAAATAGATTACCTTTTTTCCTTTCAATTATATTCAAGAATTTACTTTTTAATGTTTAAAATAATTAACATTATTCATATGACTGACTTACGTTGAATATTGTAAAAATAAAAAAAAAACACCATAAATACATTATTTTTTTGTAACGATAAAAGGTTTTTCAAAATTCTGAAATTGCATCAAACATTGATTTAAAAAAAAATCTCTTAAAGTGTTTCACAGTGAATTTTAATTTATTGCATTGTTCTTACTTTAAAAAAATGTTATGAGTTATAAATAATTAATATATTGTATTTCAAACTAATTTAAAATTATATTGAAACTGTTTTAATCTACTTTTTTATTTTTTGAATACTGTTTAGTTATGAGTTAAGTAATTTATCCATTAAATTTATTAAAATACACCATAAAAAGATGTTTTAGTTTTAATGAATTTTTTTTACCCAATTCTACGATTTTTCGAATTTCTAAAAAATAATTTTTTAAAGAATAGATTCCTTTTTTTCTTGTACTCATATTTAAAAAATCAGTTTTGTAATATACAAAATAACAAACATTATTATTGTTATGAATTACTTTTATTAAATGTTGTAAAAATAAAAAAAACATTATAAATATATTATTTTTGTGTAATGATAAAAGGTTTTTAAAGATTCTGAAACCGCATCCAATATTGATTTAAAGAAAAAATCTTCATAAATTGTTTCACAATGAATCCTAATTTATTGCATTGTTCTCACTTCAAAAAAATGTTATGTGTTATAAATAATTATTATATTGTATTTCAAACTATTTAAAATTATATCCAGACTGTTTTCATCTACTTTTTTATTTTTTAAATATTGTTAAATTTTAAGTTAAGTATTTTATCCATTAAATGTATTAAAATACTTCTAAAAAAGATGTTCAAATGACCTTTTTTCACCCAATTCTTCGATTTTTCGAATTTCAAAAAAATAATTTTTTTAAGAACCGATTCACTTTTTTTCCTATTAATTATATTCAAAAAATTATTTTGATAATGTATAAAATAATTAACTTTATTATTATGACTGACTTGCATTGAATATTATAAAAATGAAAAGAAAAACATCGTAAATATATTATTTTTGTGTAATGATAAAAGATTTTTCAAAATTCTGAAATTTCATCGAATATTGATTTTAATTTTTAAAAAATCCTTATGAAGTGTTTTACAATGAATCATAAGTTATTGCATTGTTCTTAGTCTTAAAAAATGTTATGAGTTATTTATAAATAATATATATTGTATTTCAAATTAATCCGAAATTATGGTCAAATTGTTTTTATCTACTTTTGTTTTGTTTAAATATTGTTTAATTTTAAATTAAGTAGTTTATCTGTTGAATATTTTAAAATATTTGATGAAAATATTTTTAATGAATTTTTTTCACCCAATTCTTCGATTTTTCAAATTTATAGAAAATAATTTTTTTTGAGCAGATTACTTTTTTGTCCTTTTAATTATATTCAAAAAATTACTTTTTTAATGTTTAAAATAATGAATATAATTATTATGACTGACTTGCATTGAATATTTAGAAAAAAAAACATCATAAATATATTGTTTTTGTGCAATGATTAAATGTTTTCCAAAATTCTGAAATTGCATCAAATATTGATTTTAATTTGAAAAAAAAAATCTCTATAAAGTATTACACAATGAACTCAAATTTACTGCATTGTTCTTACTTTCAAAAAATGTTATGTGTTATAAATAACTGTTATATTGTATTGCAAACGAATTTGAAATTAAATTCAAACTGTTTTTATCTACTTTTTTATTATTCAAATATTGTTTAATTTTAAATCAAGTAGTTTATCCGTTATATTTATTAAAATATTTTATTAAAAGATGGTGGAATGAATTTTTTTTACCTAATTTTTTGATTTTTCAAATTTCTAGAGTATAATTTTTGTAAGAACAGATTACTTTTTTTCCTTTTAATTATACTCAAAAAATATTTTTTTTTATGTGTAAAATAATTAACATAATTATTATGATTGACTTGCATTGAATATTGTAAAAGTTAAAAAAAAATTATAAATATATTATTTTCGTGTAATGATAAAAGGTTTTTTAAAACTCTAAAATTTCATCAAATATTGATTCCAATTAAGAAAAAAGAAAAATCATCTTTATAAAGTGTTTTAAAATGAACTCTAATTTTTTGCATTGTTCTTACTTTCTAAAAATGTTATGAGTTATAAATAATTAATATAATGTATTTCAAATATTGTTTATTTTTATTCAAGTTGTATATCCATTAAATTTATTAAAATATTTGATAAAAAGATGTTTAAATGAATTTTTGTCACTCGATTCATGGATTTTTCAAATTTCTAGAAAATAATTTTTTCAAAAACATATAACTTTTTTCCCTTTTAATTACACATTAAAAAAAATTACTTTTCGAATGTATAAGAGGTAAATATGTAGTTTAGTTCCTATACCAAAAATATAAAAATAAATATACAACATAAATATATAGAATATAAAATAAAAAAAAGATATACGTATAAAAAATTAATATCCTATAAAAAAATATAAATCGAAAAATTTTCTTTAAAAAAGGAAATAAAGTACATATTTACCAAAATTTGTTTTTAATTTTATTTTTAGCTTGCCAATATTATTGAGAAATTTTTCGATTTAGAAAACTTATCTTTTTTTTAAATGTTAAAATTTGTACAAAAAGTATTAGAATTTTTGGAACAAAATAAATAATTTTCAATATTTGATAAATTTGTTTTGAATAACTTCTTTAAACTCATATAAACAAAATTATATTAATAACAACAAAAATGACTGTTTGATCTTGTAGTCAAGTTATGAAAAATCAAAGAAATTTGTTTATAATTTTTTTTATCAGCTGGTCAATATTATGGAGAAATTTTTTGATCTG
>JAPYZL010021377.1:0-15845 GCA_030522825.1 Platygaster orseoliae
CCCCATGTCGCGTACGATATTTTTCACAATAAGAACATCGAAAATACGGCGGCATTCGTAGTCCGCGCAACGTGACAAAAACAGTTGAATGCAGGTGAGTTTGTGCGAAAGTACTTTCGCCCCTAGAGTTTGCAATAAGAGGCTTTGAAACTCTAGGGTTCGAAAGTACTTTCGTACCCGCTTCGTCTGCATTCAACTGTTTTCGTTACGTTGCTCGGACTACGAAAGCCGCCATTTTCGATGTTCGAATTATGAAAACAAAATATTGAAGGGGTCAAAACTGCTGCAAAAATTTGAGTAAAATGTATGCACAATTAGTAAAAGTAAAAACTAATGTAAAATCTCATTGGAAGTAGAATTTGTTGTTTTTTTTTATGACTATAAAATCTTGGAATTACCATTTCTGACAAGAAAATATTTTCTATGGAACATAGAAGTTTACAGTATGAAGGAGTCGTATTTTTCGAAAATTAAAAAAAAAAACTGAATTCATTTACCTAAAATTGTTGTACTTTTCATGTACCTACTTTTAATGTCAAACCTCTATTAAAGCCATATAACTTAATACATAACTCAAATTCAAAATCAAAAAATTTTGAATTGGGAAAATAATAAGTGAGGGAATATAAAAATAACATATCTGAGCAGTAAAAGTTTCGTTCCAAATCTCGAAAAATTGATTTTTTGAAAATTCATAATTTAAATAACTTTGAATTTCCAAAAAAAACTCAGGTGTTACAGTTTTCTGAGATGGAATTCAAAAGTATAAAATTTAACAACCTTAAAAATATATAAACGTCAAACACTGTACGTTTGTTTATTCTCAATACACAAGATAAGTTGAAACGTAACAATGAAATACATATTACTTAAACATAAAAAAATACAACGAAACTCAGAATCTCATATTTCACAATCTCAAAAATAACATAAAAATCATGAAAATCTCGTTTCGTGATTCAAATAATATTTAACACACATATTATGTGTATAAAATATTACTATATTCAACAATATGCAACTCTGAACTCCAAAGTTAAGTTAGGTTAGGTCTCTAAGTCCTTTTTCGCGATTCCCTTTTGCCCAAAATTTATTTTCCAAAAATCATTTTTTTCCCAAACCGTTTTTCTCAAACCTTTTTCACCAAAAAATTGTTTATCAAAAAATTTTCAAATTTCAACGTTTGAAAATTTGTAGAAAAAAGAAAATTCCAGAACAACATTTTAAAAAAAAAACAATTTTTGGAAAGAAACTGTTTGCAAAAAAAAAATTCAGGGGAAAATAAATTTTAGGAAAAAGAAAATTGGGGAAAAAAATTTTGGGAAAAACGAACTGGGAAAAGTGGGCCCCCACCGTCTAAAATCTACTCAGAAGCTAGAGTCCCATTTTCCCTATCGCGTCAGCGTCTTCATATTCACTTACATATTTCCCATTATTTTTTTATCAGTATCGTTTGATATCGATATCGATAGTTTCTTCGTCCACGTCCCTAGTGTGCGGTGACCCAAAATTATTCCCATCTCGCCAAATTCTTGCCCAGCGAACGCAACTGTGAACGGCTCGCTTTCGGTTCTTGATTACTTTGAAACAATAATCATATCTTTTGGTGGTTCGGCCAACAGTGAGATACAACGTTTCGGAGTTGAAGGCGACGTCCAAAGTCCGTATTAGTTGCAGGCGGAGATGAAAATCGTCTCTGATATTGCTCGATGTTAACGGATAGCACGGAGCACCGAGTGGACACTGCCGCTCGACAGATTTCTGAGGGTTTTAACGTTCGAGAATGGCGAAACGTCCATGACTGGAAATTTAAGCTTGCCAGAACCGTATGAATGGGGTTGGAATTTTTCGTTAAAACGAGTCCTGCCTTTTGCACGTTCCCCGGTCTCTTTTATTTTATCAATGCCGGCCGAGGATAAAGGAACCCGGAGATAAAAGCCATGCAAATTTACGAGGAATTAATGGAAAATCCATATTTTTCATTCTCTAAATTCGCCTGAAGAACGTGCCCGACATTAAATGACGAATGAATATATTTGATAGTTGTGTTATGAGTGACGGAAGTTTTTTCAAACGACGGCAGAGAACATATATGGTTTACCTTTTATGTGCGGATTTTTTTTAGATTGTCTTAAATTTTGGTCAATGATTTGGGTAATGTATTTTAAAACAAAAACTAAAAACCTAGATTAATATGAATGAAACTGAACTTTCAGTAAATATTAACTGGACAAACACGTTTCCGGAATGACATTACTTCTATTCTTACATTTACTATTCATTCGTACTTTGTGTTTTTTCAGGACGCTCTGTCATTTATTATTTCAAGTATAACTCATTCATTAATGTAAATTTTCTTCGTCAGATACGCATTTAGTAATTTAATGCAGAAATTGTGATTTTTTAATAATGATTCGTTCATGTACCATTAAAGAAATCCATTATTCTCGTTTGACGCTTTGAGGATTTTATACCTACTTATCACGTTTATTTCTGTTTGATGTTAGGTGTTTTTTAAATTACAGATATCCAACAATGAATAGCAATATCTTTTACATGAAGCAATTGTAAGTTAGAACGCTTTTGAAATAAAAACTGCAGAAATTGCAGCTTTAAAGATCAACTTGACAACCTTGCAAAAAAATAAATATCTCTTTGAGTGTTAATGCAACACAGAGGCTATTTTCTTTTTTGCTTCTTCCAATCATTCGTGTTCTGTTCTATGCGTCTCCTTCGCGCTACCTTTAAATTTAATGATTCTTTGAAATGCTGCAAATTGCAAAAAAGAACATTTTTTCTGTCTGTCATTGTCATTGACAGTTAAAAAGATAAAGATATTATTTTGCAAAGATTTTTTACTAGTAATTGAAGAATATTTTTCTACTATATTTGAAATTTTTCTTTTTATTATTTGGAAAGTTCCGATTCGATTAAAAAAAAAGCATTATTTCTTAATATAAATTATTTTATTATTATTGCATATATATATATAGGTATTAAGATGTTGCAAATTTTGGTTTTCATAGTTCTATGATCATTTTAATTTAATTTATTTTTGATAATATATACAAATCATTTAAATATCCCGCTCGAAAATTCATTCAAGTTTGTAACTGTACAGTGAGAGAAAATCATTTTTGAAATATTTAATAGGTATATAAATAAAATCATTTAATAATTTATTTCAAAAATGTACTTTCACAATAATTATAGTTTATATTTCGGAAGAAAAAAGATTTTAGAATCATGCAATAAACAGAGTAAAATAAAAAAATTATATTCACATTTATTGCAATCATAATAAGTTATTTATATTTTGACAATAAAAAATTTTCTGAAAATGTTTAAATGTGCTTCAAATAGATAGTTTTTGCAAGTTTGAGTGTTTTTTTGGCTTCTTGATATAAAGAATATTCAGAATTATTAATAAATCGAAACTGCAAAATGTTTGATTACGGAATAATATAGAACTTTGAAATCTGAAAAATTATTCAAATTTTGTATTTTTATAAGATTTATTCTATCTTGAAAGTTCAGAAAATCAGAAACGAGTTCATTGCTAATACATTGAAACTTATCTTTTTAAAAAATTCAAAAAAAGCGAAATGTCGTGAAAGTCTAATAGCGAATTACGTTGCCGACCATTTTCCCGAATTTTTTTTTCCGAACAGTCATTTTCCCGAAAACAGTTTTCCCGAATCGGTTTTCCCGAAAGGTCTTTTTTCGAACGGCCATTTTCCTGAAAAACCATTTTCCTGAACGGTCTTTTTTCCGTAGGTATTTAATTTTCCCTAACGGAAAATTTTCCTATCAGCCTAATGTCTAAAATGCCATGGTTACGCATTTACAAAACAATCGACGCATGAACAATAATTGTAACATTCAAAATTAGAGTCTCCATTTTTTACATGATACTTGCGTACAGCAATCGCACACAACATCAATCTTTAAATTTTATATCTGAGGAAACCTAATTTGGAATTTTAACCACGAATCTTCTTATTAAAGACTCTTCTTATGAAATTTTTACCACGACTTTTCTTATGAAATTTTTACCACGACTTTTCTTATAACATTTTTACCATGACTCTTTTTGTTGAAGACTTTTCTTATAAAATTCATAAATGTTTACAATTGAAATAAAAGTAAAATTCCAACCGAAAGTTGGAAAATAATACTTTCGGGAGAATTGTCGTTCAGGGAAAAATACTTTCGAGAAAATAGCCATTCAGAAAATAATACGTTCGGAATAATGGCATTTCGGGAAAATGGTAATTCGAGAAAATAACAGTTCGGGAACTTGGATTCGGGAAAATGACTGGGAATCATCGAATTACAATACCTAGTCGGAAAAACAGCACACAAAAATGTGCCGTTACATGGAACTACGTCGCCTACAATCACAAATTTATCTATCCTCATATATTTTTATACATTATATTGTTATATTATTTGCGATATATTTACGTATCCTAGTGTCTACATATTTCACGCGCAAATTTCCTAAAATGACTGAGCAGATTTTATAAATTATTGAAAAAATTTTATCATACATTCATCATCTCAAAACGAGAAGAATGATGATGCCACAGTGAGAGAATCGTTTACTTACAGTTAATATGTTGCCGAATTTTGTATTTGTCAGGAAAATGTATCAACATTTAAGAAATTTTCTATCCACGAACTATTCTAGTACGTCGTTCAAACAATACCAAATTTCGATCGCAAAAATTCATCGATTCCTTATAAATATTGAATATTATACAGTACAATACTGATTATTGTGATGAAATTGATAAAAAAATTACTTATAACTCTCTCATTTACTTCACTTGAATCTCCGCATTTTATGTGACACAATTGTTTTCTTCCTTGAAACATCGATTTGTTAACAGTTAAGAAACGTGTGAATTGAGTGTGTTGACTGTGCTTCACTTATTTTTTGTGACGACTGTGCACGTGAAAAAAAGTTGCATGTGCAGTTTGTTGTTCAAAAAAATTAACTTTGTTGAAATACTAAAATCGTGGTGTCTCGAATTTTTGTCCGAGAAACACCACGTTTATAAATAAACAGATTACCAGTAAATTTAATAGTTGTGCCGCAAAAAAGTGATGTCATTTTGTCATAAATTTACGAAAATGCACTAAAAAAATTAGTATTTAACGAAAAATAGCCTCAAGTCCATCAATAAATCGTAATCACGTGTAATTTCACATGCAATGCAAACTTCTTGGTTAATTGAAATTAACTATTACGTCATTTGAAATTGTCAAACATTTGACAACAATTTAATCTCGGATAACCTACAACAGTTTCTATCAAAATCAGATTTGTTTACTGTTAATATTTGTTAGTTTCTATGTAACATTAATTTGCTTGGAGTTGAAATGGATTGCTTTGGCTCAAATACAGATTTGTTGATAGTTACCAAATCTCATTCCTGATCAAAGACAGGTTTCTTAACTGTTAACAAATAATGCATTTCAAGCAACACAAGGACTCAAATAAGTAGCTTCTCTGACCAAAAACGATATTTATTTACTCGTATTCAAATACAGGATTTCTTAACTATAAACGAATCTTATTTGATAGGAATAAACGTTTCGGTGCAGGCTCTTAGGTTCCATTGTTTACGTATCGTGAGTAATAAATTTGTAGAGGTTAGAACTATATTTTCCTCGAACCTGAAATGTCTAATGACTTGGCTGACAGCATTAAGCGTTGTTGAACGAGAAAAGGGAGACGCTGAAATTTGCAAATGTAATGTCGTTGGCGTGGAACCGCGACAAGTGGCGGTGGCGAGCAAAGGGAGCGCGCGACAAACAATCGACCTACTGGCATGTCAGCAAAAGGAAAGCTCCACAGTAACAATTCCTTTCTGATTACGAAATGTGTTCGACTGTTACGCCAATAGTTTGCACACTCTCGCCCATGTCCTTTTCTTCAAGAGTAAAGTGCACTTTCCAATAAAATTAGTTAACATTTTTAAAGTCAGACGAACAATACGGTAACAAGTGTTTTAATTGTACAAGATAGGTAAATTTGAAAGAGCAAAGGGCTGATACGAGAGTTTGGCAACTGTCAAAGTATATACAAAGACTTCTGCACTTACCAGAACCGGAATAACGTTATTTTTTTTGTCTGTTTCAGGTAAGAGTGATAAGATTAAATCTAAATCTACCAGTGTAGCTGCTTTGACTACAAACATAGTGAGTCACTAAATTTTTATCAGGGCTAGGTAATAAATCTATGACTTTGACACGAAAAAAAAAGATTGGCTGTAGCAGCAGAAAGATATGCTGTCTCAACACAACATGAAAGAACGAATTTTTTTGCAGCAGCACTATGGCAGCAAAAAATTTGTTTTATCAAGTTGTGTTGAAATAGCACATCTTTTTGCTGATACAGAAAATCCTTTTTTTCCGCGAAAAGAAAAAAAAAGTCAACGACATGCATTCAACCTTCTTGACATGTTTCCTCAAGCCATTTTTCCCTCGAGGATGTGCAATTATTGATTGGCGTCCGATAAACAATCTTCCCTGTGTTTTGGTGATAAGCTTGCACCTGTTGGCGCGCGCTAATTTATTCAACGCTAAGTTATTCTGCGCGTTTGACAGGGAAACGTTGTTGTGCAACGTGAGCTCAAGAGTCTACGAGGCTCAAGCATCGTCTAGGAGAGCTCAGAAACGGCGAATTTTCCTCGTGACGTTTCAAATGCTTCGATAACCGTTTAGCAGTTTATTCGCTCTTTGGATTCCACATGGCAGTCACGTTTTCACGACTGCGAGTTGTTGCTCTTGAAATTGCACTTTTGCAGTTGTGACTTGATTTACTGAGAAATATTCATTGCAGATTCAATAACTTTTTTAACCAGATTTGTGACGATGGAAAAGACTCATATGGCAGAGATGGTTGTAGCTAGGTAGAAAAATCGAAATTGTTTTAGACACTGAGAAACAGTCTAATAATCATAAGGAGTTAATACTCTATATAAATAATATTATATAAATAAAATTTAACTATACATAAATAATAAAGCTTCACCATCAATGGGTGAATTTTTACTATATTCTACAAACTGTACACTCTGCAAATTGTTTACAATTTTGCTTTTAAAACTTTGAATGTTAAATTCAACTACAATGTTTTTGGAATAATTTAGAATGCCATATTCGCCATTTTATGTACCATCTCTCAAAAGTAAGTGAATTTCATTTTCATAGTTTAGATATCTGTAAATTGTTCACAAAAACTTATCCAAAGAAGCCCAATATTCTGAATTTTTCATGACTGTAAATTATTCTCATGCGACACATTTATAATACTCTCAAACAACTACGTGTTTCGAAATCATTTTGCTTATCTTTGAAACGTTCATAATTCGTCCAACTTTTTTTTACGTAATTCGAGAAAAAGTCAAGTTATGTTGAAGAAGCTAATTTCTCAGTAAAACGTTGAAATGCTCCAACTAAGAACACTCTCCCCGTTAATAAGAAAAAACTTTCTTGGAATGCACAAGTTGCTATTTCCTGGTATAATTGTACCGCTAATTTTTCTAAAGCACGCAAGAACGTCGACGACCCGGTGACTCGATTTGCACGACGTGAAACGCTTTGCAATTCCTCAAGAGTGCTTACACGAACGAGGAGTAGAGTTCAAGTTCTTACATTCGAAGGAGATTTTAGTGATTTCAACTGGAAATAGCGTTGTGAGAACTGTATTAAACCGTGTTCTTTCAGTTTACAGTATACCTACATGACATGCAATTATTTCGTTTTATTACTCAGAAAATATGATAAAATTACAAGTTTGTGATGAGGGTTTTAAGCTTGGGTTATTTTCAAAAATATGGATTTTCTTTTGATTGCTCATTTTAGGTGTTTTCAGATAACATTCATTATCTCTCTATATAATAAAAAAACTTTATCCCGCTGATTCAGTCAACACTAACCTAACCTGACTTACATGAAGGTTAAGTTAGATAACTCAAGACTTAACGCTTAAGACTTAACACTTAATACTTCAGGCTGAACACTTAAGACTTAACACTTACTACTTAAGACTTAACACTTAAAACATAACACGTAAGGCTTAACCCTTAAGGCCTAACACTTCATACTTGAGACTTCACACTTAATACTTAAGACTTAACACTTAAGACTTAATACTTAACACTTAATACTTAACACTTGAGACTGAACATTTAAGACATAACACTTAAGACTTAACACTTAAGACTTATAACTTGAGACTTAAGGAAGGAACATACTCGAATAATTCTGGAACTACCCTATCATACCCGAACATTTCCGAAAATACCCAAACACTTCCGAACATACTCGATTATACCTGAACATTTCCGAAAATACCCGAACATACCCTAACATTACAAACAAAATTTTGTCATAATATGACAAAGGCCCCCTAGTCACTATAATAATAATGAATTGGCAATTTATTACATATTTATTGATTATATATATATATATATATATATATATATATATATATATATATACATATATACACACATTTGTTATCATTATATATAATGCCAATATTATTATATGTGAGCCACAAGGAGGAAAATTTTTGGTTACAGCAACCATTGATGCAAAAAAATATGAGCCCACCAAAGTTTTGGTGAGTACAACCAAAACTTTAGGCATAATAACGAAATTAACCAAATTATTCGTTATTGCAAACTCATGATCAGTCATGAAAATTGACCATTAGTTGCTATAACAGAAGCTTTGGTTGCGATAATCAAAGTTTTGGTTGTAGTACCTTAACTTTGTTTTGTCCATATTTTACTAAATCAGTGGTTGCTGTAACCAAGCCATTTCTCTCCGTACAAATATATTAATATACATAATACAATTTGGCTTTTGGAGATCATTGACTTAATGAAATACAATTGGAAAATTTGGGGATCATCTTTTTCACGATTTTCCCATCAAGTTAAAACACAAAAATGCGCTTTCTCCAGTTCACTTGATTTTTCGACTGGCGAAACTGGGAAAGCCTTTTTTTCGATTTCCCCTCGAGCTTTCAAGCGAGTATCGAGTTATCAAATGCCGATTGAAGCGGAGCTCGTCTCGCGACGTTGTCTTACGTCGGAGAAATAATCCGTGCCATTAGAGGGTTGAAAATTTCAACGTCAACGTCGCCGAGGAGAGTGAGTCGATACAACTGCATCACTTCCAGGCTTTCTGCCATGAAAGTTCAATGAAGCGAGAATAAAGCGGGCATAGAATTGAATTTCTCGCGTTGCCGATACGAAAAGCGTGACAATCCCGAAAACGTCGACGGTATTTTCCTTGTGCTTCCTCGGCAGATATTCCGCGGTAGTTTGAAAAAATGCCCCAGCCTAATTGAACCTTCCATCACGTGACAAGTCCCGTAAAAGAGATTCCAGGACGCGACGTATCCTGTCGGCCATATTTTCCACGAGAAACATTATCGGGGTCGGAGAAAAACCGCCGGAACAGGCACCTCCATAACTCTCCGGATTTTCAATAATGATCGCCGCGGACCCTTGCAACTTATAACTCGAATCAATTTCCATTCTCGGCGGTCTTCGATCCTCGCCTTCCTCGGCGAATGAATTTTCGCCGATCGGACAATTAATATTCTACGGCAGGGTGAGGCTCATCGCCGACATATTTTCCCGCCTCGTAATTAACTCGTTTTAGCGTTATTCGTTAATCGATCCCTAGTTTTGGAGCTTGTGAAATATTGTAGTCGAGGGGTCGTTCGAGAAAGAATCGGATAATTTAATGAATATTAAATGAATAATTAAAAAATATAAATATTATCTATTTTCAAGGAATGTATTAACATTGTGTATTGAATTGAAAAATTAAAAAAATTTCAGAGATTTTTGGGCATTTTAAAATAAGAAATCTGTACAGTAGTTTCATGAAATTTTAACATGCAGGTCAGTTTTATTGAAATAACATAAAATTCTCAACTACTGTCTATCAAATTTTTCGCAATTTATTAGACTTGTCTTGAATTTTTTAATTGAGGTAATTTCGTTTAAAACTTTTCAAAAAAAATTTTTTTACAAAAAAGAAATAAAGCAATTTATAATTTTTCTATGATTTATCTCTATCTTGAGCAAAAAAAAATTTTTTCTACTCACGAGTATCCAAAATTATTTACACAAAGCAAGAAAATCACAGAACTGGAATATCTATACAGGGTGATTCAACATGACCTGAGCACCCGAAAAATTTAGATTCCTTGTAAAATTCTAGGACAATATTTCCTTTTTCACTTTTTACAAAATTCAAAAATAAAAAAGTTATTCAACTTTGAAATTTAAACAATAAATGTGCTTTTTCAACAGTTGGTGATAAAAACCAGGGACCGAACTTTACCCAAATTTTCTTCAAAATTTTCTGAATCGAAAAGTCCTTTGCCACTTTTCACAAAACTCAAAATCAAAAAAGATATTCGAGTTAGAAGTTTCAACCAATCAGATTTCTCTTCAGAAAATTATGAAGAAAATTTGGGTAGAGTTTGTTCCCTGGTTTTTATCACCATTTGTTGATAAATCGAATTTATTGTTTAAATTTCAAAGTTGAATAACTTTTTTATTTTTGAGTTTTTTAAAAAGTATGTTGAATAACTTTTTTATTTTTGAGTTTTTTAAAAAGTATGTTGAATCACCCTGTATATTTCATTAGACTGTGTCAAAGTCAATTCCAAAAATTACAAATCCAAGTTTTTTAATATACAAATTCATTAAGAAAATACCAAGTTCATCACGAACTAAGAAATATTTTACAACAAAAAAATGTTATGATTCCCTACAATCTCCATGTATCACACGTCATAGATACGATTTGGCTTGATGAAAATCCTTTCTCCAAACAATTTTGACTTCTGCATAGATCTTTGTAGAAAAATTGTTTTTTATACAATTAAAAGGTCAAGTTTTTGATTGAATATTACAATACTAAGTTAATAAGTAGAATCCATAAACAATTTGTCTGTCAGTGTTTCATTTTTGAATAATTCAGTGGAATTATAATGACTAGATTAGTAAACTTCGTTAATAACTAACCGATCAATAAAACCAACTGTCAATTAGTCTATTATCGATACATATGAAAATATTAAATAATTCAGTAGAATGCTAGTAAAGAGTAGATCAGTAGGATTGCTCCCTAATAAGTCGTAGAATAATAATGACAAGTTGATCAGTAGGATCCAACAATAAATAATCGTTGAGTAAAAAATTTGTATAGCCACTCAGTCAGTAGAATAAAAATAAGTTTTTAGTCAAATCACTGATGCATATCAATAATTTAATGTAAGTTGGTAGACTGATTGTAACGAGTTTATCAGTAGAAATCGTCAATAAATAGTCAGTCAGTTGAAAACTTCAACAATGAGTCTATCAGTGATGCATATCAATAATAAGTCAACCAGTAGAGTAGATCAATGACAAGTTTGTCAGTGATACATATATAGATAATTTGAAGCAAATCAGAAGAATATCGATGACAAACAGATGAGTAGAATCAGTCAATAATTAGTCAACCGGCGGAGTATATTATTCGAAAATCAGATCTGGTCATTTTCTTGAAGCAAAGTACATTTGTATATATTGGAAATATTAACACTGGTTTTGAAAGATATTAAATATTTGATTTATTCAATTAGTTAGTTTATTGATATAATAATTTTATATTTTTTCTGCAAATAAAACTTGAATTTTTTCACTGATTCGGAAAAAATCAGAACAATTTGTTGTGGATTTAATGATGTTTTAGTGATTTACATTCAGATTATTTTAAACATAACATTTATATCATCAGTAGTAGAAAATATGAATATATATTTTCTCATAAATATGAATTGTAAAAAGAATCATTTTTATTTATATTGATGTTAACTAATATATTTATAAAGTTCACAACGTTGAGAAATAACACAAAATTTTTTTTTAATATTTTATAAATATTTTTTTAAATAATGTGAAACCTTTAAAAAAAAATTATAACAACACTAACAAGGAATTTTCTGAACATATTTATGATTTAAAAAATTCAAATACGAAAAAAACTTTGTAGAAAAACCAGTAATACTTTTTTCAGAAATTTCAAATTTTTTATGAGAAAATATTCAAATCTCGTACATTTCTTATGACCTGAAATTTTTATGAAAAAATTTATTGTAAATATTTCTACAGGGAATAAAATTTTATAGTAAAAGTTTTTATTACAAGAATCTTAAAAGTTCGACTTTTTTTTAAAACGATGAATTTCGTCGTCGATGATTTAATGAATTTAAATTTTTTAAATAAAAAAAAATTCTCATGTGATTTTTCAATGATGTAAACTTTGTAAACATTTAACTAAGCGACATTATTACTGTATTGTACAGTTAAAACTTTTTCTACAAAATCGGTCATCGATAAATCAAGATTTAGCTCGAATAGTCGTACTTTTCTTACGAACGACGCTGAAATAACTTTGTACAAAAGTTTTTATAGTGATTTTCGAGCTTCGTAAATATTGTCATATGTATAAAAAAAACTTGATAAAATTCTCGAAATGGCAGTAAATTAGTGTTATCTGAAAATCCCTGTTTTACTAGTAATTCTGTAATCGCAAGTAAGTTTCATAGTGTTACTCGAATCATTTTGAAAAAAAAGCTTTATACATTTATGTTGAACAATATTTTTTTCTATGTTAAAAAATGTACTCAAAACATAATTTTCGTGTATCCTCCAACATATTAATATAGGTTTTCATAATTTTTCTGTATTTTTATAAGAAACGTTATATTTCCTGTAGCATCAAAAAGATATGCTGTTTGAACACAACTTGACAGAACGAATTTTTTTCGCAATAAAAATGTAAATAAAAACTTGTAATACAAACTTTTCATATAAAATAATATTTTCTGTAAAATTGTTTACAAAAAATTTGTTTCATAAAAATTTCAATTCATAAGAAATGAACGAGGCTTAAATATTTTCTTGTAAAAAAATTTGAAATTTCTTGTAAAAGTGTCACTAGTTTCTATAAAAAGTTTTTTTCTTATCTGAATTTGTGATGTGGAACGAGAAAAGGGACCCAAGGATCAAACTCATTTGGGCTTACTTTCTAATGCCCTTGAATTGAATAATGTGCCCAAATGAGTTTGGTCCTAAGGTCCCTTTTCTTGTTCCACTCACATTTTTTAAAGTTGACCTTATAAGAAATAGAATTCTTATACGAAATTTTCAATTGTTATAAGAATTTTGCAATTTTTTTTAAACATTTTAAAATTTGTTTTTTCAAGGTTTCACATTACTTCCAGTAATTTCAGAAAAAAATTTTCGTGTGATTTGTCAACGTTGCCAACTTTACAAAGATCCGCAGCAAAAAAAATTCGTTCTGTCAAGTTGTGTTGAAACAGCACATCTTTTTGCTCTTTCTTTTTTTTCCGTATATGTCTTTGTACAATTCACTAACAATTATTTGTGAAATGTCTTTGAGTTCGAAAAAAAAACTCACACAACAGTGTCCAAAGACTTTTGCACGACAGCGTACATGAATGGGATCGAAGGCATCAAGGATTACAGTTCGGGCAAAGCGAGTAACACTTTTGGGGCAATAAATAAATAAACAGTTAACACCCTTTGGAGCATGGTTCTCAGGAGCGAGTTGCAAGCGAGTGGCGAGGGTGCTATCGAGTGCATCAGCGCTCGATGGCTCAATTTAGGGGGCTCTTCCGCGTGCTAACACGAGGGGAGTGCAATGCTGTGTTACGCGAGTGTAGCGGCGCGAGAAATCCACTTAGCTACGGGGCACGCGGTATCGGGGATGAAGTAACTTGCCCGGATCGAGTACACTGCAGCAGCGATCACTTTTTCTCATCCTATTGCCACTCGTTTGCATTACAAGCTTTTTCATCCGATGACGTTCACGTTGGATGGGAACGATGGCATAAGGCTTGGAAAGGAGACATCCTCAAAGTGCAGGGTGAAGCGATTAAGTTAAATTTATTCCTATGGTCTCAGATACACCCAAGCATTTTCTCACAGATTTTGTTTGGTTATGCTAAAATTTTGCTCCAATTGTATTTGCGTTTACGCTTTTATTTTTTAATCTTTATTAGCTTTATCTTCGACTATTAGAATTTAAAGTTGGAAAAACCTTATGTAACGAAAAAAATTGGAATGGATGTTTTACATGATTTTTTTTTGTATTGAATACTTTGGAAGAAAAGCGTAAAAGATAAAAAATGGAGGAAAAAACTGTATTTTTAAATAAATGGAATTTTATTCTAACCCACAACTTCTTAGTATTGGAACTAACAAATCAATATGGAATAAAAATGAAATACATAAGACATTATGTTCATAAGGTTTACAACGTCGACAAATCACACGAAAAATTTTTTCTGAGATTTAGCAAAAATAATGTAAAACCTTGAAAAAACAAATTCAATCTCTAAAAAGGAATTTTCTTAACATGTTTATACACTAGTGATTTTGATTCTTATAAAAAATGGCAAAATTTTTATAACAATTAGAAATTTTTTCTAAGGTCGACCATAAAAAATTCTAATAAGAAAAATTTTTTTTATAAAAACCAGTGACACTTTTATAAAAAATTTCAAATTTTTTACAAGAAAATATTTAAGCCTCGTACGTTTCTCATAAACTGAAATTTTTATGAAAAAAATTGTTTGTAAAAATTGCTAAAGGAAATAAAATGTAATAAAAAAAAATTATGACAAGAATCTTTAAAAATCGAAATTTTTTAAAAATGACGAATTTCATCGTCGATGATTTAATGAATTTTCCTTTAATTTTTAGGTTTTAAAACATTGATGGTAAATCTTAAAAAAAATTTTCATATGATTTTTCAACGTTGTAAACTTTGTGAAAATAAGACATTGGTTACATGTGCAATGAGTTTTTGTTTAAAAAAATTCGTCGTTTTAAAAAAAGGTCGAACTTAAAAAACTCTTGTAATAAGAACTTTTTTTATAAAATCTTATTCCTTGTAGAAATTCTTATAAACAATTTTATTTATAAAAATTTCACTTTATAAGAAATGTACGAGTCTTTCATATTTGCTTATAAAAAATTTGAAATTTCTGATAAAAGTGTCACTGGTTTTTTTAGAAAAATTCATTCTTATTTGAATTTTTAAAGTTTGTCCTTGAAAGAAATTGAATAGAATTCTTATAAGAAATTTCCACTTGCTATAAGAATTTTACCATTTCTTAGAAGAATCAAAAACAGTTGTGTACAAACATGTTTAGAAAATTTCTTGTTAGGGCTTCGTCGAATTTGTTTTTTCAAAGTTTAACATTATTTTTCATAAATTTCACAAAAAAATGTTCGTGTTATTAACGTTGTAAACTTAATGAACATATGAAATTGATGATTATTTTATGTTTAATTTAAAAAAAAGTGATAATATCAAGTGATAATTTTGAACTATTATTATTATTGAGTAAAACAAATTTAAACAATAACAAAAAAAAGTCTATACAAATATTAAAAAAGAAATTTTCGCCAAATATATTATTGACAAATCATAAAAAAGAATCATAAATATCAAAATGTAATTACTGAAATTTGGAGGTCATGAAAAATAGTTTTAAGTGAGTTCTCGAAGTTAAGAGGAAACCCAACAGAAAAAAGTCGTTAACAGAGGTTTCTGTAGTCTTGTACCGATCGCTGTATATTTTAACGTTTACGTCGGTAAGTTACGTCGCTGTGAAAGCTTGGCGAGGTCAATGACTCGACTGATTCGAGCGCCACGCCTCGACCGAACTTTCAAATTCGTCCAAGTGCACTCAAGTGGCAACATAACCGTTCCTATCT
>JAPYZL010021387.1:0-14245 GCA_030522825.1 Platygaster orseoliae
TCATTTGAAGGTTGGTACTATATAAAAATAATATGCATTTAATACTAGCGACGCTATCTATGTGTCAGACCGGGGACTTATCAGCCAACCTGTTAATTGTATATTCAATTAAATCAATGTCTGCGATTGTACGCGAATCTCTTGACTGACACTCGGTGGAATAAAGGCCGCAAAGTATTTACGTAATACGCGAACACTGAAAATGGTCTGAATGGGAACTGCCTATATAATGTAACACGAGGCGCGGAATATATAAGTGCTCGGAATATATAAGTGCTCGGAATAAGGGTTGAAACTACGAGAGCGTCAACGAGCATCGCCTTTCATCTTCAAGCTTTAATTAAAATTACGTACATTTTCGCTCCTTCTTCCCTCCCTCCCCCAACCCCTCCCTCCCTCCCTTCCCCACGGTTTTCCCTATTTAACGTTTTTACGAGCTTTTCATTGTACGCTGATGTATGAAAGCAGAGCTTGAAAAGCACATATGCCTGAGTCCCTTTTTCCCCCTTTCCCTCCTTCTCTGGATTTTTTTTTATTTGTTCGTATTTTTTTCTTTTTCTTCTTTTTTTTTCAAGTCTTCCTTCAGCATCGTCTTTTGTCACTTTCTTTTCGGACGTTTCGGCATGTCTTGCTGGGCTTTTTTGTGTTTGCTCACCTGTGTGTCTTTGCACGCTCGGTGAATCCTCATTTGCGAAAATCGCATAAGGGATTTTGTATCAGATATCGCGTCTCAACGTGCACGCGTCTTGGATTGACTACAAAAGGGGCGGATTGTTTGGAGTGGTCCCGAGGATTTTTTATGAGTGTGAATGAAGGGTGGTTTTTTTTTTTTTTGTAAGGAGTGACACTTTTGTGAGAGTTCTTTCTAAATCTGAATCAGTAAAAAACCACTGATTAACAGCGAATAGCCACTGATTTAATCAGTGACTATTCACTGTTTCAATCAGAGAAATGCATTTTGCTGCGAAATCCCAGTGATTTTCACTGGGACTATACAGGGTGTCCCAAAGTCACCAATTAATATTTCAAGGGTTTGTGAAATTTGAAGACGATTTTTCCTTTATCATTTTCCACAAAATTGAAAATCAAAGAAGATATTCGAGTTTGAAATTTAACCAATAAACGCGTTCTTACGAGGAGTGAGGATGAAAACCACGAACCAAAATCTACCAAAATTTTTTGCATATTTTTCTGAGTAGAAAAGTCCTTTGCAGTTTTTCAAAAAACTCTAAATCGAAAAAGATATTCGAATTTGAAATCTGAGAAATCTGATTGGTTGAAAATTTCAACTCTAATATCTTTTTTGATTTTGAGTTTTTTGGAAAATGGCAAAGGACTTTTCGACTCAGAAAAATATGGAGAAAATTCCAGTAAATTTTGGTCAATGGTTTCTATCCCTACTTTTCGTAAGAGCTTGTTTATTGATTAAATTTCAAACTTGAATATCTTTTTTAATTTTGAGTTTTGTGAAAAATGGCACAGGAAAAATTATCTTAGAATTCCATAAACTATAATCCCCTAAAATATTAATTATTGACTTTGGGACACTCTGTATTATATGATGTATTATAATATATAATACTATAAGAAATATACTGTTATTGATTTCAATTATTATAATTGTTATAATATATAATATAATAATTAATCTATAATTATATAATATAATAATTTGAATATTGAAAACCCAAAATTTCTGTTTTTCTGTAAAATCAAAAAGCTGTTTACGTTCTTCTTTTCAACAATTTATTATTAGAAAAATATTCATAATTCAATCATAGAATCTTTCGAAAATCATAAGTTTCCTTGTAAAAAATAAAAAGGAGGAATTTGTTATTTTGTTTTTTAAAAATTGTTGAAAAAATAAGAGCTTTGGTTAAAAGTAGACCAAAATGAAAAATGTTATTTTACATATAATTTTTACATGTTATAAATGTAAAGTTGAGCTTGTTTTGCTCAATGCCAATATCTGAGTGAAATTAAGCTTAAAATGTAGCATAAAAAATATTTTTAAGTTTTTCTAGCTTTGAGCAAATTTTTTTCCAGAATTTTATGAAATTTGTGACAAAGATGTTTTTTTTTACTTATAAACTATAGGTAGGTGAAATATAAAAAAATTATTAGAGATTAAAATCAGAATTGTAAAAATGATAGGGTAAATTTAAGTTTTTTAAATTTGGTTTAATAGTTTTTAGGCAACAGTTGTTTCAGAAACAAGTATTAATTACTTTCAGCAATCTTTGTAATATAACAAAATAAAAAAACAATAAGGTAAATTTCTAGAAAACGCCTTTTTTTGAAATGTAGGTTATAATTTCTGTAGTATTTACTAAAGCCAAATTAACCAAGCTATTTTAAATACTAATGCAAGCCTAATCTTCATTTGTGGTAAGTTGGTTTTCTAAACATTTTGCAGAAAACAATGATATAAACGTTTGTCCTTACTTATTGTTAGACAGTCAGAAAATTGGAAAATTTAACACTTTGTAGTTGTTCCCTTGGGTTTTTGATTCTTATAAAAAAAGGCAAAATTTTTATGAGAATTCCGTTTTTTATACAAAAAGTATTTTTTTGTTTTGTTTTTATTACAAAGTAATCTTATAGAAACCTTATGAAAAAAAAATTTTCGATAAAAAGAGAGACAGTTTTATAAAAATTTTTAATTTTTTTCAAAAACATATTTGGGCCCCTTATATATTTTATAACTTTTGATATTTTCATGTAAAATTTTCCAATCTGATAAACAATTTTGAATTTGTAGAAGTTTTTTTTTATAAAAAATTACTTTTATTAATTTTTTATGAAGCAAAAATTTGTATAAGAATTTCTGCAAAAAATAAAATTTTATCAAGAACATTTTTTTATAATGTTTTTATAAGGTCACTTTATATAAAAAGTTTTTCTTATAAAAGTTTTATAAGGTCGACCTTTTAAGAATTTTTCCAAGTTTTTTATAAGAATTCAAATAACAAGAATCTGGTAAACCCAGCAAAGTTGAATTCGCATTTAACTTCTTGTATGAAAAAATTAAAAAGCATATATACGTATATATATTTATATAGATTGTCTACTCTCATTGTAAATTATTGTAAAAAGAACAATCAGTCATTTACCCGCATTTTTTAATACTGCAGGCACACACAATTTGATAGCACGATAATTGACAATTTATTTCGCTGATTTTCCAGCGAATTGAAATAATGCCAGAAATAACAGTCAATTTCACTGAATTTACAGTGACTCAACTTTCAACTTAATAATATATCTATTTTATTTATCACATATTTCTCTATCTGATAACATTCAAATGATATTTATTCATTATTTACTAAAATATTCTTTAGTTATCTGATTTTTAACAACAATTTTCCCTCTTTTGTTTTCTTTACATCCAAAATTGTGGGTTATTTAGGCTCCCGAGATGCGCATATAAATTTTCAATAAAAAAAATCCGCCTGAAGATGGTGATCTCGCGACGAGTTCATGTGAATTCGAGATAGTTTTCTGTTCTTGTAGTTATGTAGGTAATAAATCAAACATTTTAGGAGATTTCCTGGTTTGTTGCAGTCACAGAAAAATCATACAACTTTCATTTTCATTCATAACGTGAATTTTTGAATTTTTCGTAAATTTTAACTATAACGAGTCAATGGTATCATCGCCCGCAGATGGGTATGAATTTTCATATATTGTGTCGTCGTGCTGTTTGATCGAGCCTGGATATTTTCTGATTATTGGATCGAACTATTGAAAGTGCATGTATGTGGTGATCCAATCCAAAATATCGTTTTTGACTACTTTCTCGCGACTGCGCTGAAACGCTGGGGTTGACTTCTGGCATTTCTGATTACATAGCGAATCAGTTATTGACACGGATGTAAACCCGCATAGAGTCGAACAGTAACGACTACTCCGCGCTGAATATGCATTGCATCTACGATAACATTCGTATGCAGGGCATATCCATTATGGATATTCGAATGGCATGTATGTTGGATGGTATTCCATTTGAATTTCCTATGCCCAGCCCCGGCACTTGTTACAGAAAGCCCAGGGATCGAGGAGCCAGGCTGTTTGTATACATGATCTCCTGTTCCGACACATCGATGTCAATTTAATTTTCAAATATCATGCCTGTTCCGACGCGGTATCCCCGGAGCCGTTTCACCGTGTAAAAATGAATATGTAACGTGACTACAACGCTTGTGTAATCTAGATTCGTGTCATGCTGAGGTAGAATTACCGGTTAAGTTATGCTACAAGCTGAAAAACAGAACAAATTCGAACCCTTTCGATTTCAAATTGACTTGTCCATCAAAGACATGATTTTAGGTTTCAGCGAAATTCTAATATGTTGTGTATTTTTACTAGTCTTGAATCTCATTATTTTAAATGAGAGAGAAAAAAAATTAAAACTATCTTGCAAAAAACAAAGTACTCAAAGCGCAATTTCAATTTCGTGTCCGTGAAACAGGTTTATTGAAAGGCTCGGTATCGGCCGAGAGGCCGCGGACGTTGCGACGACTTCGTCACGTTTACAACCCGCTCGCTGTTGGAATGGGCAGCGGAACCGACGGCTCTGGCGAGCGACTCGACGATGACAACGTTCCTTTTCGACTGTCGGATCAAGATCACGATAAAGATGACAAATCCTTGAGCGTAATGAGCCCCTTCGATGAGCAAGAAGAATGGGCTAAGATCTCGGAAATTATGGCCACTTTCGGCACCGGCCTCGTTAGGGAGTCCGTCTTCGTTACCGAGCTCGAAAAAGAGTTTCAAGCGAGATTAGGTAAGTCATGATAAAAATTTTTATTGATCTTCATAAAATTTTCGTGAAGCTTGTAGTAACTTTTAATATGGTTACACTAACCACAAATGACATTCTGTACACCATGCAAATAGTTAAGGCAAATGTTACTACTTATAAGGTTGTGACAACCATATTGTCTTTTCCTTGTAGAGAAATACTTTTTGTTCAACTTTGTTCGAGTTTGGAACAAACTCGAACCTAGGATAACATTCCAATTGAACTCAGCGAAAGGTGCAAAATCGCGAGCCGGATTTTGCGAAATCTGCATTGAATTCTTTTTCAGGTATCAGCTCGGACGTTGCAAACAGTCCCGTGGTCTCAACCCAAGTGGGACAGTGGCTGTCTAGTTTGAATTTAGCGGATTATGAATCACTATTTCTCAATTACGGTTACGACGATATAGAATTCATTGTAAGTCATTTTCCATACTTTTTTTAGGCATCCATTACCAAGTACACTGGAACCTCAAATAATGTCGGAAATTAATTTCAATTTTAATTCTCGGCACTATTAAAGGCAACTTTGTACCTTCTATAAAATTTTTTGAATAACTCAATTTATCGTTTTTCGCGTAGAATGGTATAATTGACGACATGGATTTGAAAGACATGGGTATAGAAAACGAGCAGGAAAGAGGAATAGTGTTGAATGCGGCGAGTTTACTGAACAACCGCATGGAAAAAATCATACGGGATCAATCGTTGACCGTGGAAAACTGGTTGAAGTGCATTCATTTAGATAACTACGTTGAGACTTTCAAGAAGCATTTGTACATTGATATGGACCGAGTTAGGAAAGTGTGGGAGGTCGAACTGGCAGCTGTGCTAGAAATTCAAAAACCAGCTCATAGAAAAAGGATTCTCCGTTCGTTCAACGGACATAGCCCACGCAACCAAACACGAAACGGTGGTGGACCGAACATCGAGGACCTCAATAAAGATTTAAAAAATCTGGTAATTCAAATTATTTAAACTTATTCCATTTTTGACATGAATTTTCAGGTTTTTCTACTCTTCATTTTCAGTGTGCGATTTTTTTCTTTCATTTTTTCTTTATTCTCTCAGGAATTATGACATGAATAATTGTTAACAAGGTATGCAAATTTAAAACGTCACAAGTGGTAAAATTTAGAAATAAATATTATTTAAAATTATATATTATGTGTTTAATTATATAGTATATAAAAATTATAATAAATTTATTATAATGTGAATATTTAATATTATTAATTACACTGAACAAGTGTATTGTAACGTGGCAGTCATCAAAACCAAAAATTTCGAACTGATCATAACGAGGAAAATTATATCATATTGATAAAAACATTCAGAATTTATTTTGCTAAGCGCAATAAATGCTTAAGCAAATTTTCGAATTATTCTTGAGTTTAGAAAAAATGCTGTTTAATAACAGAATCTCTGTTTAAATTTATGTATTTCAATGTGAGGAAATACACAATGTCATTTGATAACTTAAAGAAATTAAGATGCGTAAAATCTTTCTTAAGGATAACTTTAAAACCTTATGCAATTTTGAAACGATTTAATTTATATCGAGTTTTGTAAAATAAATGATATGAAGAGTAAAAGAAAAATCAAGAAAGAGTATCAGATTCTAGAAATCTTCGCAGAAATTTAGAAAAATACAAGAAATTTTTTGGAAGTACTAAATAATTCTACGGAATTTTATAAGCGTCTACCAGAAAATTGGAAAAAACGTGAAATAATGAAAATTTGTGAATATTTACATAAAACCACAAAACGTTAAATTCTGAAACATTTGATTATATAATTTTTATTATAAATTCATAAAAATATTGGAAAATATTTCGAATTGTACAAATAATCAAAAAATAAAAATCCTAAAAATGCATGATCTATCAAAAATATTTTAATAAATATTATTACCTGAAAAATCTGTTATGATACTGAAAATTTATGGAAAATCAAATTGTGGAAAAAATTCTCAAAATTGATTAGGCATGTCCATTAAAAGTAAAAACTTGACGGAAATATTACCAAATGCAGCAAAATTAATTAACAATAAAAATACTTTTAATACTATTTCAATACTATTTCATAATTTATTTTATTATTATAGTTAATAATGAATTATAATAAATAAATACTAATGTATTTATTACTACTATTTAGTTATACATTTTAATAATATTTTTATAGTACTTTTAATATTATAAATTTTCGAAATTTTTATAAAAATAAAAAAAAATTTATTTCTGAAAACACTAAAGAATTATGCAACATTTGATGAATAAAACATTTGAAATAATAAAAAACTACGATAATGGAGTATCATATTGCAAAATATATTGAGAAATCTAGAAAAATACATGGAAATCTTTTACACTGAACGATAACTAATAAAAAAACAAAAATATGTAAAGTATTGAAAGTCTACTAAGTACTCGAAATCGATGAGTATATCATTACTTAAAAAATCCATTTGATACTAAAAACAAATATACTTTAACATTTTTTAAAATTGAACAGAATTTTAGAAATACTTCACAATACGTAAAATTCTTGAAATGCTAGGCAGTCCATGAAATGCTATATATTTAGGTTGACCTAATTTTCTAAAAAATTTATAGAAAAATTAATAATTATGTCATAAAAACATTCAAATTTTTAAAAATTATAAAAATACCAGAAATATGCGAAATACTATAAAACATTAAAATACTCAAAATCTATGGAGATACTATATTTATTAATATCTACTAAAATACCAAAAATCGGCAAAACTTATGCTCGTTGAACAGCAATTATCAAAAATTTGCAAGAAAAAACAAATGTAAAAATACTAACCTTCCATAAAATACAGTAAATCTACGTAAATATGATTTTCTTACAAATCTATACTGTAACACGTAAAATTCATACACTCAGAAAAATTTTTAGTCAAAAGCGAACCTAAAAAAGTTTTTTTTCTTATCAACCTAAGTATTTCGTCACATCGACTCTAATTTTATTAACTCGATCAAGTATTTTAGTTGAAATGAGTGAAAAACTTTTTTAGGTTCGTATTTGACTAAAGATTTAGTCAATTTTAGTAAACTTTTATGCATATAAATGCAAAATAATTTTTTGAATGGCATATATAATAAAATTATAAGCCTTGATAATTCCATTCCGAAGATTTACGATATTAAAATAAATCTTTATTTTTTTATTAAAAATCCATCTTTATAAGATCTGAGTTCGCTCCTCTTTCATGAAAAATTTGTTTGCAACTTCCTTACTTTTTCGCATTATATCAGATGTTGTAAATATAAATCGAAACTCTAGTTTCACAACTGCATTCCTTTTTTTTCGTTTTCAAGCAAATACACGAATTACCATTTATATGTTCATACAATTTATCAGCAGTTCCCTTTTGCTACGTGAACCATGTTACAAAAGGGGCGTCTAACTAATTAGAACGTCACTTTTCTACAAACTTAATGCTCTAAAATGCATACAAAGTTCACCACTCGCTTTGCGACGAAACAAGTTTTAGAGTAATCCAAAAATTTATAACTGTTGTAACTTACACAAAGGGTGTAACAGAAATGCGTCAACTTTTTTATATACTACTGTTAAAATTAGTTCATTATAAAAATGTTTTTATCAAATCGACAAACATCTTTTCTAGAATCATATCTAATGATAGAGATTTGTTTGTCTCGTATAGAAAACGAATATTCAGCAATTGAAAGAAGAGATTCGGGAAAAACTACCTGAAACGCCATCTGGAAACGGGACGACAACGACAACAGGGACAAATTCAACTGGCGGAACTGGGACACTAAAACACCGCAAAAACCGGGCGCCACAACCGCCTCAACAGAAGCCCCAAAATGGCGCTGTTCCCTCACTCGAAAACCTTGAAATCAGAGCACCCTCGGAACTGTTATACAGTTCAGTGCCATCTACATTGAAAACCCAATGGAGACACAAGCCAAAGGACTTATTGACTGGTTCTATAACTTACGAAGCTAACGTGAGTTGGATGTTCATAATTTTGAATTTGATGAAAATTCCTAACTTTGCATATCTTGATAAAAAATAAAATTTTTGTCATTCAAAATTGCAATTTTAAATTTACAAGAAGTTGTATTCAGAGATATGATGTTTTGATCATTTCACAGTTTAAATTTCGAAAAAAAATAGTTAGTTGATAATGTAAACTTTTTAACACATTCAAAACAATTCGCCAATGCATGAAGACCTCGGTCTGTATTTTTACAGTACTTGGGTTCAACAATGGTGAAAGAACTTCGAGGAACCGAATCGACGTTAAAATCGATACAAAAGCTCAAGCAGACGTATCGTGATCCCAGATTCACGCCAATGATTGTTTTGTCCATTTCCTATCGGGGAGTCCGATTTCTAAACACTGCCAACAACGTAAGCTTTCGTCGGATATATATATAAGAAAAAGTAGTACAAATTAAAAAAAAATATGCTTTTAAGTATTTTTCATTTATTCATTGCCCTAATTCAATCCAGTTGAATAAAAAACTGTAATTTCAATAGTAATTTTTAAAATGCTGGCTATCTTGAATACTAATCTGAATTTTTGAAATTGTTTATATGTCTTCAGGAACCAATATGCGATCACGAAATTCGCAACATTCACTGTGCCTGCCAAGACGCTGATGACTTTACACATTTCGCGTACATTACCAAAGATCATGCCAGTCCAGCGCACTTTTGCCACGTTTTCTACGTGCCAACTTTGGTAAGTTTAGGTTACTTCCTTTTCAATGTGCTGCTACAGCGAAACCATTTTTTTCTGTGTGGCATGATCATGAATGATATCATGATACATGTTGTCCCAACTTCCACGTGCATTTAGTCCCAACTCCCATGTTTACTTTTCGCCACCCTATCTGTTCTAGGACCTAGCAACGGAAGTGATCCTGACCCTGGGCCAGGCCTTTGAGGTAGCTTACCAAATGGCCCTCAAAGACAAGCTCGGCAGTCAAGCCATTCGTTCCCATTCGGCCAACCAATTAAGCGTCGTCAACAATACCAACGTCCCCTTGAAAATGAACCGATCCCCGGACCGATCGGTCGCGAAAACCGAGAACACGAGCGCGATTCGTACCCCGAATACAGTTTCAAAGCCGAAACCGCCGCCCCGTAACGTCGAGCAAAAAGCCAATTCCACGTCGCATTCCGACGTTTGCCGTGACCCCAGTCCGAATTCCAAAAAAATTGGCGGTTCCAACACCCCCTCCCCCGTGAGTCACAGCCCCTTGAAACTGCTCGCCACCCACGGAAGATCGCACTCGGTAAACGACATTAAAATCAATGGCAACCGCCTAAAACTCGCCCCGAGCACCGTAGACGAGATCAAGCTCAGTGAGATGAAGCCAGGCTCGAGGGCTCCGATCGCCCTTTCCGAGGAGTTGTAATTTAATTTTTTGTCACCGCCGCCCTTTGGTAGAGTTTATTGTTGTGGCGCTGGAGCGTTGATGGTTATGGTTTTCCGTGGTGTTATCATGGGGACATGGGGTGCCTGGCGAACTTGGGAATTCTGGAACGGTTCAAGAAGTTTCGATGTGGTAAAAGGAAGCTCATCAAATTACGGTAGAAGTAGACTAAAAAGCGTTATAACTCATACGACTGAAATCATGCCTCAGATTTTTATATAAAACAGATCTTACAGAAAATGTTGATTGGTATACTAAAATTGACCATTGATGAATTCCAATATTCGCAGTCTGTTCTATTCTAACAAGGGGACTTCATGCGACTCATCGATTTCGCCCAAAATTTTTCTATGCGTAATAAACTCATAGATAAGAAAAACCCCGTAACCGTTTTTCGGAATATTCATAATTAACCGAGCAATAAATTATTCAAACCAGCTTTCACATGACGAAGACATTACCAGTTGATTCTTCTACGATGAATTCACCCATCAATGTGGTCGAGTGGTCAGAGCGCTCACCTCGATTCGCAGGGAGCAGAGTTACGAGTACTGACTTTGACAAAATTTGTTTTTTTTTATTTATTTATTTTAATGCAAACATTTGTTATTTATTGTCAATTACAAAAAGTAATGAGCATTATACTTTTTTTTCATGTGAACCAGTTTTCCTTTTGTTATATAATTAACTTTTCGATATTAACGATCGCTTATCTGAAAATCTATTTTATTTATGATGAAACGAAAATTGCGGTTTAAAGTATTTATAAATTAATCATTTACTATTTAATTATATAATTTATTTATTTATTCATTTATTATGAATAACTCATAAAGCATTATGAATAAATATGCTGAACAAAATAAATATGTACCAATAAAATCAGAATAAAGTTTCCGATCACAATCTTGAAAGACAAAGGCAAAGCCGAGGTGTACATTGCACTTGAAAGCTATTCCTTTGGTGCAACACTACTTTTTGTCAAAGGAGCCGCGAAATCGTTGTGAATTTTCAATTTTGGGGTAAGAATAACAAAACAATTTTTTTTCACTGTTTGATCGTTTGCCACAGGTTTTTTTGCCAAAGGAAAAATTCTTGTTTATTTTTGGGTAAAAGGTGCTAACAGTTTTAGACAGTTATTAGATTATGTAAATATTTATTCACTAATTTTTAGTAGCACCTCTTTCAAAATACCGATAACAAAAGCCGAAAGCAAAGTAAAGTAAAGGAAAAACATCAAACCGGAAAATCGTGATCAAACTATAATTGTTGACAACTTTTCTTTATTGATATCGTACGTTTTTATATACAGATTTTAGATAAATTTTTGTGAGATCAATCATTAAATCTTATTTTTTCAATTCATTTTGTTTATTTTTATGTATAGGCGATGACTGATAAAGGTGGCGAGGATCAGGTAATCAAACATCACAAAGAATCAACTTTTTGAATTTTCTGATTTTTTCAACAATGATATATTGTAATCTGGCATATTAATGTACTAATTTTTGTTACACCAATGATATACTAAAGTATTCAACATTGCTATTAACATTTTTCTTAAACTAGTATACGACTTATTTTGATATACAACATTTTAGTATACCATACATTAACTTTTCACACACTTCTGAGGTATGATCCCAGTTGGAGAAGGTATACTAAATTTCAGTAGACATATAACAAAATTTCTTTCGTTTATTCAAAAGTCGAAAAATTCAGGATAATAAACCGTTGGAAGCTATGCAAATTTTTGTCTCAAAATAAATTCCAAATTCAAAACTTTCTGAGATAACGTTTCCTTGAATCTAAGATTCTTTTTTCCCATCAAGACCTACAAAGTTTGTTCCCTTGCTTCCTAAAAATTATTATTCTCATTATCTGGAGAAATAAATATTTTCCTTCTTTGAAGATGACATCATAAAACCATAAACTTTTTTCTAAGATGCATAAAATATTTTAAGTATATTTATAACAATTTCGAAGTTATTCAAAATATACTGAAAAATTCTACCGTCCTCCAATGACCAAGAAAGAAATATTACATTTTCTGATTGCTGGGCACCCTGAAAGAAAAAATGTAACAGAAACTAGCATTGACTAAGATGACGCTGTAAATGTCAAGCATTTTACCATAAAGTAAAATAATTGAAATAATTGAATGACAACCAATTATTGTAGTAATTGAAAATAAATAATTGAAGAAATGAAAAAATCAATCAAAGAAGTAAAAAAAAGAGTTGTAAAAAAAATGTCATAGCTTATTATCAATTACAATACGCGTAAATAACTTGACATAATTAACAAAACTTTTCTCAACATTTTTTCACGTCCCACATGATCGTTTCCAAAAGGAACCAAAAATATCTAGTCGCGAAAAATTTCCGAAAATTTTTTTCGAATCAACCTATCTAATCTTCCGGGTTTTGTAGAATTTTCCAAGTCGGGCAATTTTCACTTGTGTAGATATGTATAATTATTGTGATTTAGGAAAAAACGGCCGCTAAAGCAAAGCGTTACAAGGATGCCGTTTTACAGTCTCGACGAGGTAAATCGATATTTTAGCAATAAGCGAAACACTTTGAAGGTACCGAAATCGCACGTTTTTCCATCTATACAGTGTTTTTTATAAGCATTTATGTGATTTCGATGTTTGTATCATGTTTTTCGAGCATTTTTACGATTTGCGACATCGATCGAAATTATAGAGCTCTTTAACGCTAACAACATTTTAGCTTCTGTGATAAATTGTTCTACATAAGAAAATAACAACAAAAAGACCAATCGATTATTCTTTTGTTATTTGAATTTCAATGAATATTTTTTTACAATCCAAATTTGGGTGTCTAATCGAGGACCTAAAAAAATTGCAGGTCAATTTTTAGATTTTTCCTGAGTTGGAAAAAAACTTCATCAAATCATTGAAAAAAAAATTTTTTTTTAAGATTTTAAGAAAATCTAATTCTTACATTCTTTAAAAATTGAACAAGTTAAATGATAAATATACTGTTTTTACAAGTTTTCCGATTTGTAGATTAACGTAAAATAAATTCAAAATCCGCAAGTAGTCTACAAAAAAAATTATAAATATTTGGAATACTACAATCCATCAAAGTATTTCTGAAAAAATTCGGAGTCATCAAATGTGAGTCTCTAAGGCACCCCCATAAGTAGAAAATACCACTTAAATCCAAATCATTCCATATGATACTATTTTTTCCAGTTGACGATTTGTTTCACTACTCACGATTTTCATTATAATAATTAATGCGTGTTCGGCTAGTTTATGAAAAACAGCCTTAACGAAATAAACAATTTACAATATTTGATGAAAAAATTCAAAAGTTCAACTTCAACGCACATGCTCAAAATGCCGTTCATGCGATCTCCATCAGTATTAAAAACCCTTGGAAGGGTATCTCCTAAGGCTGACAAATAAAACAGGTTTTTGATAAAACAAAATTTTGAACACCATAATTCACTTTTGGAATTTTGATAAGACAGCCAATTAAAAACGACCATTTTTCTTCGAGCAGCTTTAGTTTTTTAGCCAATAACATAAAGTGCAATACTCCAGAACGCGATAAAGTCGAGTGTTATATAAGTATTTAAAAGATTGTATATAATTATTAGACATTAATTGCGAAAACCGTATGTAAAATTTTAGGGGCATTCGATGGTACAGAGTCTGATTTATTCCATCGATAAAAGAAATGTGCGAGTAAGTTATAAAATCATGGAATAAGTGAGATTTCATTTTGTATTATAACAATTATTGTTTGTTATGTTGTTTTCCAACTTCGAATGGTTGCTATTATTTGAATAAATCATTTCCTAATGATTTTTATTTCGTTTTATTTTATTTCCAACCTTTATGTTATGTTTGTGTAGTTGTAAACAGAGATGGGCACCAATTACATTTTGATCATTTTCACATTGCGAAACAACTACCTAAATTTCGTCGCAGAATTATGAAAATTTGTCGATAGATGTAT
>JAPYZL010021392.1:0-10893 GCA_030522825.1 Platygaster orseoliae
GCCTGATCCGTGATTTATGAATGTTTCCCAGGGTTTTTGTTGATATTTCCCGCTGATTTCCGAGTACCCCAAAAAAGGGCTTTTGTTCCCGCATTCCATGGAAATAAAGTGGCCTTTTTTACGGATGCATGGGAAAATAATCATTTTTCCACAGTCTAATTTTTCGAAAATGAAATTTCAGAAACTCTAAATCCCGAAAGTATTTATTTGACGTATTTTCCAAAATCCATTCTTCCGAAAAAAATCCAAATATCACAATAAAGTATGATTTTTATTGCACTTGGATCTACCACAAATACATACATATGTAAATCCGCATTCGTTCTTAAAATAAGTTGAAACTTCGACGATATAAACATTTATTAACAATGAATATATTACTATTATATTTTATTATTTTACATATTTATTTTATAATTTTTCAATATTTAAACTTTATAAATTCTATTAACTTAATAAATACAAACACACTCCCTCTCAAATTATTAGATCTAATTAAATTAGCTATCTAAACTTTATCTTTCACTTTTTAATTCTGAAACCCATTAACCACAATTTTATAGCAGTAGCATTTAAAACAGTATCCTTTACGACCCACGATCACGTCGTACTATAACACCTATCAACACTCTTTCTCAAAGTCTTGAAAAAACCCAAGCGACACTAAAGGATCCTTTTGAGAGCCCTTAATGCAAAGGGAATAATTAAGTTGTGATTATCGAGGGTTCTCCATCCGTGAAAGGGTAGGCATCCCTCGCGAACGTAATCAAGCGTGCCAACGCATGAAGAGGGTGCTTGGAAAAGGTACCTTCACGACTGAACTATCTATTTTTATTACCACCGCAACGGTGTTCGCGAAGAATATATATGTACAAGTGTTTGTTCGTTCTTTTACGCATATATATGTTACATTATACAGGAGAGGCGTAGGAAAAAAAATTTCGGGAAAGGTTTTTCGAAAACATCTATATTTCCTTTGAAATTTTATTATTTTCTATCTTTGACGATCTGGTTACGAGAGTGCAATTGTTCGAATTTCGGGATTTCCAAATTAAATAAGTTTCGAAGTCTTGTGTCGCACATTTTTTTCATTCCTATCAATAATATTAATTGTGATAAGAGAGTTAGGAAAAAAATCAAGAATTTGTATTTGAATTTTTGTGATGTTTTCTGAAATTGCAATGTTCGGGAATTTGAATAATTTTATGAATTTTCGAGAAAATTATAGCTGCATGGTTTTCAAGTATTTCAAAGATTTTCAACATTTTTATATTGTATGTTATATAAAATTTTGTTGTAATTTCTGGTATTTTTTATTATCGATTTCAAGATCTATAGGTTCCTAGAATTTGATGCTATCGTGTTGAACATTTCAACGATTTCGATTATTTCAATTTATTTCCCAGAAAACAGTATGTTATTAATTTTTCAGTATTTTTTTTTTGTATGTTTTTGTATCCATACAGTCTAAAAAATTTTCCTAAATTTCTAAGGTTTTATACATTCTATACAGGGTGATTCAACATGACCTGAGGACCCGAAAAATTTAGGTTCCTTGTAAAATTCTAAGACAATATTTCTTTTGCCACTTTTTACAAAACTCGAAATCAAAAAAGTTATTCAAGTTTGAAATTTAAACAATAATTGCGCTTTTTCAATAAGTGCGAATGAAAACCATGGACCAAACTCTATCCAAATTTTTTTCATATTTTTCTGAGTCGAAAAGTCCTTTGCCACTTTTCGCAAAACTCAAAATCAAAAAAGATATTTGAGTTACAAGTTTCAACCAATCAGATTTCTCAGATTTCAAACTCGGATATCTTTTTTGATTTTGAGTTTTGCGAAAAGTGGCAAAGGACTTTTCGATTCAGAAAATTATGAAGAAAATTTGGGTAGAGTTTAGTCCCTGGTTTTTATCACCATTTGTTCAAAAAGCACATTTATTGTTTAATTTTCAGAGTTGAATAACTTTTTTATTTTTGAGTTTTGTAAAAAGTGGCAAAGAAAATATTGTCTTAGAATTTTACAAGAAATCTAAATTTTTTGGGTGCTCAGGTCATGTTGAATCGCCCTGTATACAATTTGAAGAATTCAAGTTTAATCAATTTTTAAGAAAATAATGTCTACATTGTTTCCATTTTTTTATCGATTTCCAGTATTTCTCGCATATTTTGGTATTTATTGAACTCAAAAGTTTTGTTTTGTTTTTTTTTTAATTTTTGTAGATTGCTCTAAAGATTTTTGGAATTCGATACATTAGAAATTTAAATTTCAATGTATTTTTAGTGATTTTATAGATTTCGCAGAAAATTATAATTATCTGAGTAAACTTTGAGCTTGAATTAATCTCTTGTACTCTCTTATTTTTTAATATTCATAAGATTCTGTGTCTTTTTCTAGTATTTTTCTAGTATGTCTATACATTGCCATGTACGATTTTTAGATTTTGGTACTCTATAATTCCAAGCTTTATAGATCGTAGGTATTTATTCAAATTTTTCAGAAAACGGGATTATAATTGAAATTTCTTATATTATTATTTCTTTGAAGTATTTAAAAGATTTACTGGTATTTTTACGAATTTCTATCTAAATTTCTAGAATTCGATTCTCCAGAGCTAAAGTTTTTGCAATTCCTAGCATATCTGTAAATTCTAATTTTTCTAAAACAATTACTGGGTCAAAACAATTTTCCATATTTTCATTTTCTAGGTTATCCTAACAAAAAACTTATCATTAGAATGTTGTTTAAGAAAAAATTCTTATAAAACTACGATTATTATCATTTTTGAGTTCGCAAAACTAAGAATTCCCAATATAGTTTAATTCCAAGAACTTGCGTATAAAATCATTCGTTATCTTCTCTACACAAAAAAAATTGATTTGCTGCAACAGCTAATTTTTTTACGTGTAGATGAGGTTTAAATGAAAATTCAAATAATGCATTATTTTCTATATTTATGTTCATACTAGCTAAACCGGCGCGCTTCGCTGCACAGTTTGGAAATATACAGCTAAAATTAGAAAATTTTATGAAAGTCAGATAATAAATAATCATTATATTTATCAAAATCTTTTCAATTTTGGTGTTTGGACTAAATTTATCTGATTTCTAACTATATGAGTGTTTATTTGTTTATTTAAAAAATGTTTATTTAACATGTTCATTTAGCAAAACACTGTAATTCTACAAATATGAAAATTGAAATAAATTTTTCGATTCGAAATAAATTTTCTATAACTTAATAAAATTAAATTTTGTCATGTTTTTGTAATATTTTGTAAAATTTAGAGATTTTGTAACATTTTCAAATTTTTAAGTAACATTAAGTAACATTTTGTGATATTTTGTAAAATTTCGTGATTGTAAGATATTCTGTGAAATTATGTTATTTTGTGACATCATGTGATTTGGTGATACTTGATGGTATTTCGTTAAATTTTGTAATATTTTGTAACATTTTGTAATATTGTGACATGTTGTGTTTTTGTGATATCCTGTGACATGTTGTGATTTTGTGATATTTTGTGATACTTTGTGACATTTGTTCATTTTGTGACATTGTATGGGTGTGTGTGTCTGTGTGTAGGGGTGTAGTTGGGGGAGTAGGCCATTTAGTCCGTTGATGCAAACATTCCTATAACCTTCCGACGAACGTGATAAATAACTGTGCAAAATTTCAGAACGTTTCATGCAGTGTTTTGAAGTTATAGGCGAACAATATACAGACTTTCACTTTTATATATAAAGATTACTCATTGTGAGAATTTTTTTCTATTTCTCCATGAAACAATAATAAGTATTCTTCAAATTTTGGGAGAGATCGAAACCCTCAAAACCCTCCTTTGCGTACACGCCTGTTATACATATATACGTGTCTGTAAATACGTACGGAAACTTCTCGCTGATTTTCAGGGTTCCGTTTTCGCGTTTTGGCTCGGCGCCACCAGAAAAAGCATTGCCCCGCAATTCCACGACTGCTGACCTTTCATGGTTACTTTTTTTTTTCCTGGCAGACTCCTTGGCTCGACCATGTCTTGGGCAGTGACCGTGAATTGCGGATCCGTGAATATCGGATTAATGGCTTCCTTTTGAACTCGTGAGCTTTATTTATCATTGGGAATAAAGAAGTTTTCCAACGTGCGTTGGGAAGATAAGTTCTATTGTGATTCTGGGTGTCTTGCGAGAATGGAAACATGTGCTGAAGGAGTCTTTATGGGGCAGGGGCGTAAACAGAAAACAATTTTGGCAATTTGAAATCAAAGATGAAATTTCGTTGTATCTCAAAATAAGATTCAACTTTTACCGTGTATGTAAGATTTGTAATTTCGTTTTCTCACGAAAGACTGAGTTGAGACAGGATGAAAAATAACAATGCTTTCGGAGAAAACGTTTTCTTCTGTGATTGATATCAAGCACGTCAAACTGGATCCGATCCATTGGAACAAGCTTTCTTTGTAGCAATTGTTATTCAACTTTTCTTGTTCCATCACACTGCCCTATTTCCGACGAAAAGAATCGATTATAATTCTACCTTGTAACCGACTTTCGAAACAGCACACGCGTCTTACATTTTATCGATAGCGAGATAATTTACGGTCTTCAATTCCTTGTAAACTCGGAAACCCGATACAACAAACGGAAATGTCCCTTATTTACGAGCTGCACTTTTGGCCCTCGCGTGTGCTCACTGGCTCGCTTTACGTGCAGGAGCTTCGTTGAACTGTGTTTAATGATAATCATCCCTTCAACGTTATCCCGTAATTCGTGTCTTTTATTATCAAAGTTTCTCTTTGATATTCACTGGATATTAGGCGATAAGTCACTTCACTTTGTGTCGGGGATGAAAGAAAAATCGCTCGACAATTTTCAGGGAGATGTTAACGGCATCATGGAAGTAGGGCGTGTTTATAGCGAGAGATGATGCAGAAATTGTCGTCCAAATTAGTTTCTGATGGAAATTGTGTAGAGGTCTGCAGGAATTTCGGTCAGTTTATTGTGGAAGGGAATACGTTTATACATCGCTGAATAATTTCATTCAGCTAGCTACATTTTCAATTACATGTTTTGGTGTCACTTTTTTCAAGAATTTTATTTTTATCTCTTACGTGGATTTTGTGTCTATTTTACTGTATAATTCTATTTACAATTTAAAAGTATAAATTAAGATGTTTTCGACCCATTCCACTATACAATATGGTATTATAATAATTACTATATTTTTTTCTCAGTATTCTTCTCCCACTCTCACGTCAATGATTCGTGACATCGGCTATTGCTCTATCTCTCAGCGGGACCCTAATATTGCATTACACTCGCGGTCGTCGATAAAATTACCTCGAAGCGCTAAACTTCTGAATTACTACAACCTCCTTCCTCCCTCTTCTGAGGAAACCTAGAAAGTAGTGCGAAAACTAGGGGGCAATGAAAAATTTACATCGACAAGAAACGGCGAAAGTTTGGTGCACTTTATCAGTCACGCCCTATTTCCCGCACAATTAATTAATGAATTTGCCTGAGACTAAGTCTTGAGATCTGCTCGACCCTCGAAGAGTTAGGGCAATGGAAGTTGCGACGTTTGTAGCGACTGTAATGTTTTAAGTAGGACATGGCGTTCCCTCGAGGGTAACGCGGCAATGTAAAATGTGATAACAGGCGAAATTAATATTAATGGCGGTTGAACACGTATACGGCTCCTCATGAAAATAATTCTCCGGAACTTTCCTCGTGTGTCTCGCAACTTTTTACGAAGCCAGGACGATAATTTCATAGACTCGGTCATGTATGGGAATGTTTTCCCTCGCATGAAGTCAAGAATGATTTTTTTAGTGAATGTGTTAGTTTGGGTGTATGCTTAGAGAGGATATTCACTTTTGGAGCATGACGATGAATGTCTTGCGAGCACGAGTTTCGTTTGAGTTTCGTACTTTGGTAGTTGAGATGTTGGGTGGTAGAAGCGTTTTGTTCTTCTGTGTTGCTGACTTGAAGAAAAACGTATTTCATAAAATGGAAGTGTATTGTACATTGATCATTCCCAATATTATTGATAAACAATTATAGAAATATCTTGTGTTTTTCTAACTTCCTCTTTTCACATACATTCTCTCAACTGACCCACTTCAGGAGCTCAGACCCATTTCCTTGAAGTGTCAGGCTCAACAACTCTTGCTTTCGCGTTCTAAAACTTCTGCTTTCCCTTGCACTAAATGAGTATGAATTTAAAGCGGCAACTCCTAAACAGCCTAAAGCATTTTCATGCTTTTAAGGAACATCTCTTATATCAATGTATAGATGACGTTTCGTCATAGGTTTCCCCCAAAGTTCTTTTTACGCTTGGAAACAAGGTTGCAGTCCAATGCAACTTTACAAAGTTTTCGCGCCTCAAGTTACTTTTAAGGTTACGCTAGTCTCAAGGCACCTATCGTATAAGCCCAGAAATTTGCATTTTGCCGCAGCGTGGAGCCACAAGAAAAACACGGACCCGAACAACGAAACTTTCAAGTTTGTTTTTGCTTGAAATTCACCATGTTAAAACATTTGCGTGGAAATTCCGAAATAATGATATAATAATGTAATTCTGAAGTACACGTGTGAGAACTTGAAGTTATTCTGTTTGATGTGAAGAAAGGATATTTAGCGAAATTGAAAGGATTTTGGAAAATTTACAGTTCGAGTTAATTGAGAAATAAAATGAAGACGTAAATTTGTTAGGATGTGTTCCTGAAAAATTTGAACGGTTTTGTATGTACATGTTTAAAAAAAAATTCCTTCCGAAGTTTTTTTTTCTGACTATGCTTTTGTCAGAAACTGAACTTTCGATGCATATGCAGTTAAGGATTGTTTCATACAAATAATTTTTTAACGGTTTTTATGAAATGTTTGTTATCCCAGTATATGAAAAGTTGTCTCTTAATGAAAAATATAACAAACACCTGTCAAAACCGTGTAACGACAAATTATAACTACGTTGCATTGCAATATGTGGAAAAAGCCACTTTTTATTGAATTTCGTTAGTAATTTTTTCCTTCCGCCATTCGTTCGTCACGTTCGACGAGTTGGTTTTCGGGAATGATGGACGCCATGTGAAAGGGACACAATGAAAGCCACGCGGAAACACCGCTCACCGAGAAGGTCGAATTTAACGTGACGCTGCTGTTTATTGTGGCATCCGCAGTCATCCGGGAACGCTGATATCTTTCTTCGTCCCCGGACCATGAATTTCGCTGCTGAAACTGGAACTGTTAGAACTGTATGAACGCGTGAACTGTTTGTTGTCCATTTGACTTTTGTTCCTGTCTTTGTCGTGTTCTAGTTTCCGATTCTGCGCTGGTTATGTGGTCTTCGTTTGATAAAAGTTTTGTCGTTGCGCACTCTGTTACGCGACGAATTCAAAACTATTTAGAATGTCGTGTTTATTCTCGGTGTTTTCGGTCACAAGATTTACAATAATGAACATCTGAATTTTTTATCATGTTAAGAACAAAAGTGCAAAACAACTTCAGAAAAGTTATTTTTCTGAATATATTAGTATTATAACATAATTAGTAGATATATTTAGTATTATTACCTTCTTACATTTTTACATGAAATAATTAATAATAATACCAAATTTTAGGAGGAGTTCGAACCCCTAAAAAACTCTCATCTGCTACGCCTCTGCTACTCATTCAATGATAAAGTGATTGAAATTCCATAATAGAACGTTCTCAATCGAACTGCAAAAAACGGGATATCATGGATACGTCAAAAGTTCAACATGAAAAACTAGGTGATCGTCCAACATTTGTAGCATTGATTCAGAATTTCGTTATTCTATAGGAGGCACTTTTGATCCTCGCTTGCAAGCCCTTTATCCTCCAAACTGCTCTACTGCACTCTCTTTTCACCTTCAAGGGTCTCCTCGGCGCGTTGCAAAAGCATTTGAAACGGGTTTTATTCCTTAGCTACGAAGGCATTTTTCCTCCGACATAACACACTTCACCGAAATCGTCCCCATTTTTCCTCGCCATCGGAAACTGTTCAAGTTTTTGGTTATGACGTGCTACTTTCGAGATCATCGAATCGTTGAACGAAAGTTGGAATTCGGAAGATATAAAAGAAGTCTATAAAAGTCAATCTGACATTCTGGAAATTCAGAGAAATTGTGACTCTCTTGAAAAAACTTGTTGCAATTCTAATAAAGCATTCAAAACATTTCATGCTACGGAATTCATCGTATGAGTTATGTGTTGTGCTGACAAAAATTCTCGAGAAGCTATTTTATGGAATCTTGAAATTTCCACGAGACTAAATAATTCAGGGAAATGCATGGGAATCCAGGGAAAAGTTTTGCATCCGCTTAGGATTATCTCGAGCCGTTTTTGCGTGAACGAAGAATTATAGCGATAAATTTTTATTGCTGCTTCATGGCGATAAAGCCAGAGTTACCGTCCGAACGATTCGTTTTCATACACCGAACGCGCAAGTACATCTGCCCCAGGCTATTCAATATATCATGCTTTACAATAATTTCCCGGTGTGATTGGCTCTATTAAGGTTTTCTCAGGTACGGAAAACTTTTTTTCCATTTTTCTTTTTTTTCGCGAATTCAGTTTAAAAACGTATTCCGTCTCCGCGTCATTTATCAGCGTTCGGAAGCTCCACTTTTCGACTCGAAATTCGTATTTACGAGGGGTGAAAGTAAACGAACGTTTTCACTTGATTTATACGGTTATCACGCGTGCAGTTTTTTTTTCATCTTTTTTTTTATTTGAGTAGAGGTATTGTTGCAGAAAGAGGAATATATGTTTATTTTCGTTGAGGATGGGAAAACGCGCTTTAGAATTTAACGAGAATGAACTTTCACGACTGAGAGTAATTTTGTAGTGGCAATTAAAGGGAAAATTATGTCGAAGTAATGCCGTTCTGATGTTTTAGGATCGAGTTTTGTGAGGATTAGGATTATAGTGTAGTTTGTTAAATTGAATATACGAAAAACAATAATAGGTTAAATAATAGTTGCAGGATAATGTGATGAAAAAAACGAGATTTAAAAGTATTGTATAGTACGTATAGTGTAAAGTATAGACTTCTAGAGGAATTCTAAAATATGAAAGATTTTTCATAATTCTCAATTCTAGAATATTTGAATTCTAAATACGTCACTGATGTATTCTAGAACTTCAAATGTTATTTTATTCATTGATGGAATTTTGAATTGAATGAAATAAAACTGTGTAATGAGAAATTATTATTTAATGTTATGTTGTTAATCAATATGAAAAAAACTAATATTCCTAGTTGATATTACAATATCTTATAGGTATTATCATTGTGTACTAAAAAAAGACAATTGTTTGAATTTTTAATTATCATAGAAATTGTTTCAATAAAAAGTATAAATTTATCAACACTGTTTTGCATGCAACAACAAATTTAACAAAAAAAAATTTGAAACATTTGAATTCACATCGTTTCGAATTAGAGTAACTTATAATCCTCAATTACCATAATAAAATATATACATATATCCACTCTCTAAACCTGAATAAGTAAAATTAACAGTCGCACGTGTACACGAATTCGTGAACAAGTTTGAGAATACGCAGGAAAAAATAGATAAAAAAGACAGTAAGAAATTACATTCTCGATGTCACACAAAACCATAAGACTACAAAAATTCACACTATTGATTATTTTTGTATGAATCATTTTCAAGTTGTGAAATGGTAGAAAATTTCTCTCAAAATTGAATAAAACTATAGAAATGTTCGTTACAGCAGACGGAAAATTTACGGAAAAACTTTCTTTCCATACATTATATTTGGGAAATTCCAGGAAAATAAAACATTTCTTTACTGAGTTTATAGTAAAATTTTGTCTTGGGAAATTCATAATTGCTGGAAAGTTGTGAGATCAAAATAATTGCTTTCATTTTGCATGTAAAAGATCGATTGGTGATTTTAATGAAAGTTTATTCATACACAGAATATAGAACATTGAAGAAAAACTTCAAACTTTTGTGTAAGTTTGTAACTTTTATAGTAAGTAAGTAACTTTTATAGTTACTTTTGTAATAAGCAATCTAAAATAGAAGATTGTGAAATTTTATCATCGTAAATATGGAATTTCAACATTTTTAATTTTTAAAAGAAGTTTTTTATAACTTATAACTAGAATATTGACTTTGGTAATTGAGGATGATACGATTTTCAAATCTAGATAAAACTAGATTAAAAACTTGATAGCATTCCTGAAAAACCTATCTGACTTCCTCACATATTCGTAATTTATTTTCTTCATCTCCTTTTCTGTTGTTGTAAAACGTGCAACATACTCGAATTTCGAACAAATGAAGTTCAGTCAGTGCACTAAGAACACCATTATTCAATACTTGAAAAGCATGAATTGATAATCAATAAAAGGCCTCAACCTTATATGTATTGTATGATGTATAGGGAGAAAGATATTGTTATAAACGAAATTGTACTGAATCATAATAGATACATAACATTTCTACATACTAGCATTTCGCATTTATAATTATGTTAAGAACTCTGAATTAACAAATGTAAATTTTTCCATAGTTTTATGGAACCCACTTAATGACTCCTTAATGACATCATATTGATGACAACAGAATTTTCTACAATGTTACATTGGCTCACAGTGTCACAATAAACTAATTGATTTCCACTCACGCTGCGTCAATATATATGTGGAACAATCAATGAAAAAACTATGAACTACATAATTTATCTGTTACTCAAATTCAAAGAGGAAAATGGGAATATATAAAGCAACATAATATTACACAGTTACAGTCTGTTCAACAAGAGCGTGTACGCATTTTAAAGAAAAATTCAAAGGATATTTATTAATATCTTGTTTTACATGAATATACAATCGAAGAA
>JAPYZL010021403.1:0-12505 GCA_030522825.1 Platygaster orseoliae
CGATACATCGATTGCAATCGATTGTCAATATCATCACAAATCAGCACAAAAACCAGCGAAAAGCTAGTGAATTTTCATTACTCCACTCAAATTAGTGAGATAAATGAAGTCGAGTGAGGTAAAAGAACCAACCTGAAATTGCTCATTTACGCCATGCTTGTCAAACCCCGTAAATCGAATTTTCGATACTCGAGTTATGAAAAAATTTTTACTGCTCGAGTCAGAAGTGTAGGCAGAAAAAGTTTTAAGTCAAAGTTATATATTTTTTCATGTTTACATTAGATGTAATGGAGTTTAATTTTCGTGCTTTTAGTGTTTTTTCACAACCTGATGGATTCTAAGATTTTATTTTGGATTTTTATACATCAACTTTTTAAAGATTTTTGAGAAAATTATAGTACACAGATTTCGAGTATTAAAAACCTGAATTCCATTTATGATAAAATAATACATTCTTTTGGGCCATACAGTACGTGAGTTTTTCTTTTTTTTATCTTTGAAATTTCATTAGTCTCGAACCCTGTAAATCGTTTTAGTCATTACCTCGCTACTGGCCAAAATAGTTCATTCCCAGTGTTCCTTTTTCTGATTGGAATCTTAGATTTTATATACTTGGACAAATTGAAGTTTAAACAGTGACTTGTCATGTTTTTTGATGAACTAATGGATTTTATTGTGACAAAGACGATGTTTGTTCATGTTTCAAAGGTGTTTATCTGCAATTATTCATTATTTTTCGGACGGGATTTGAAATGCTTGTATGTATTCAAATATGGTATTTATTACAGTGGGAATGACCAATCAAATCAGTATAATATTTCAAATTTTGGTTCAGTGCAAGAAAATAATTATTTTTATGTCACGTATTTTTAAGGTTTTTACTATTATTTTGTTTTTATGTAGATGTTGCAATTTGCGATGGGAATTTTTCATTTGTTAATCATTTTTGTAGTTCCTTAAGTAAATATATTATGAAATAAATATATCAGGAATTTCACTCCGAGAGATCAATTATTACAAGTTATTATTTTGAGTTAGAAAAACTAAAAATTCTGAACTTGTTTAACATTTTACTGATTTTTTAATAAGTATTGTAATTTTTTCGATTTATTTTTATGACTTTCGTCTATTTTTCGTGGAATATTATTGTTAATAAAATTTTTTTCATGGAGTTTTTCGGTATAAAAAGATTTTACAGTATTTCTTGCATTTTTGTCTATTTACGAAAATCAAAAGGATTTTTTTGTGGTTTTTTAGATTTCTTGTATTTTCGTAAATGTTTATAGATCAATATTCTAAAAATTATATGCTCTAAAATGCAAATATTGATATATTTTTTATAATTCCATAGATTTTGAGGATAATTAGATCTAAGTTAATTTTGAGTATTTTTTATTTGTTGTTAGTAATTATTAAATTTTTTATCGTTATATAGTATTTTCATACATTGCCATTTGTGCAGATTTTTCAGAAACGCAATTTTTTTATAGAATTCAATAACTTTTAGTATTTTTCAGAAATTGTAAAACGAAAGATTCTCTGATATTTTTATAAATTTCTGTCTTAATTTTTTACAACTTCATTCCCAGGTTTGAAAGTTTTTAAATTCTTATAGTATTTTCGTAGATTTGGGTCTTTTTTTTAATTTGGCAACGCAATTTCTTATATCGAATTATAATTTGGTTTATCGAATTCTTATCATAATAATTAGTTCAAATTGTTGGAATACTATAAAAAATATGAAAAATACTGAAGGCACTGGAAATTTGTATAAAAGTTGATTTTCTGAAAAGTCGATAAAAATATAATAAATATATAAAAATACCATAAATTTTTACAAAAATTTATAACTTACACAAATTACTAAAATTCCAAGATCTATGAAATACTTCAGTATCTTGGATAAATAATTTTCTTTCGTAAATCTGTATAAGTACTAAATCTTTTTAGAAATCAAACTCCTGGAGCATCGTATTTAATGTATAAATATGTATATTGAGTGATTCATGAAAATACTAAAAATTTTTAAAATACCATAGAATACCACAAAACTCTACACATACCAAAAACCACAAAAATTTTATAAATCTTAAAATACTCTTAATAAAAAAAATGTAATGTTCTTCATGACTACAGTCTTTAACAATATCTGAAAAATTAATTTTCTGATTCATCTTTTTACAAAGGCTATCACACGTATATTAATTACATTGAATCACCGTTTTAATCTCATAAGAAAACAACAATAAAATATCTCTTATAAACACATACACCTAATTAAAAATTGTTTTTTTATTCAATTACGAGTCATGTAGTAACTTTTTTGTAGACTTCAGTCTTTTTCAGTGAACTTCCAGACCATCAATTTCCAGGAATTCTTGCAATTACAGACATATTTTGTTTTGATAAGACAAATAAAAAAAATTAAATAATTTTCATGTTCAACATTTTCTACCACAAATTTTCATTATATTCTACCCTTACTTGAATTTAATCACCCAAACCAATTTTTATTAGACACTGTGAGAAATATTTGTATTAATTTTAATAAACTTGTCTTGGAAGTTTTTTACATAAACGCATTTGAAAACCAATACACAAAATTCATGAAGATTAATAAACTCTCTTGATTTTTAATTGACTAGTTCATTGAATTTTTTGTACAATATACAATATATGTAAAATATGCAGTAAATAATATACAATATACAATATACAATTTACAAGTATATTAATTTTAATATACTATTGATGGATTTTAATATGCGTTAATTGAAATTAATAAATAAGTTCATTAGTCTGAGTTTAGTACACGTGCTTATTATTTTTAATGTAAATACCATACATGAATGTTAATTGAAATTAATGAATTTTTAACAGTGTACAGAAAACAATTTTTGTTTTTGTTTTATCGCCATTTATCGGAAGAAAAACATTCGTCCGAGCACGGGATATTTGTAAGCATTAGCGATGGTTTCCGGTATTCTATCAAAGTGCAAGAAAAATTGCCAATGATCAAATGCTGCGACACAGCGTAGGAGTCATAGATCGTTGATGACTGATGTATTATAATTGGACAAAGCGGCCGCGAATTGGACCACCAAGCTCGAGTTGCGCTATTTGCGTCCGTTCATATTCATAACCGGCCTTTGTCGTATAGTCGTATTGCATGCCAGAGAAAAAGATAACAATTTTGTGAAGACGTTTCTATAAAGATATTTTATAACAAACATCAAATTTATTATGCAATATTCGTAAGAATAAATAGATATTAATTAAAGTATTCTTGAAGTATTAAATATAATTTATATTATTTTATAAAATCTTCATTATTGATCATACTTTTTTAATTTAAAAAAACTTAATTTAGTAAAAATTGGTGAAATGCTTGTAAAAAACAACTTAGTTTCGAGGAAGTTATTAGGAATGTGCCTTACGAATTTCGTGACCGTAAAAGCGAGGGTCGAGTGAAAGACACATGTTTCGAACAATGAAAATAATCATAAAAAATTCTCCAAAAAACCGGAAGGAAACTGCGGTGCAGATTGATGTGGCCACTTTTCACACGCTTCGAGTCCTTTAAAAAGGAAATTCAAAACTATGTCTTCGTTTCCGTACTTGCATTTTCTAACATTGTAGTGCGTGAAAAGAAAAAGTTGAAATAATAAAAAAATAGAAAGCAACCTTTTAACAATTATGCATTACACAATTATTAATGAATAATATAATAAATTAAAATTGTAAAATGTTCTTACTGAAACATAAAAAATATTACGAAAGGTTTCATGTGAGTTCTCGCAATTGAAAAAATTTCACATTTTGATAATTTAAAAAATTTAAATTATCAGTGTTTCGCTAACAATAAAGATAAAAAAGAAAACTAAAATTTTATAAATTGTTTCAACTCAGTGAATTATCGAGAAAAGTTATAATCTACGGAAATGCATTAAATCTAAAAAAACGAGAAATCTTCATACAAATGAATTGAAATACAGGAATATATTTTAAATTATACAATCTGTGAAAAAACACTAAAATGAAAAAAATTCTAATAATGAACTATTTCCTAGAAAATCTGAACAAATATACCTACAATCTATCGAAGTTCGAATTCTAAAGCATCAAGATCCAAAAATATAACAATCTATACTAATACAGATTGTTATAAAATAATAATTGTTATTATTATTATTATATTATTATTATACACGGTGTCCCAAAGTCAACAAATTATATTTCAGGGGATTATAGTTTGTGAAATTTTAAGATAATTTTTCCTTTGCCATTTTTTAAAAAACTCAAAATCAAAAAAGATATTCGAGTTGAAAATTTCAACCAATCAGATTTCTCAGATTTCAAATTCGAATATCATTTTTGATTTTAAGTTTTTTGAAAAACTGCATAGGACTTTTCTACTCACAAAAATGTGCAGAAAGTTTTGGTAGATTTAGATTTTGGTTCGTGATTTTCATCCCCACTCTTCGTAAGAACGCGTTTATTGGTTAAACTTCAAACTCGAATATCTTGTTTGATTTTGAGTTTTGTGAAAAATAATAAAGGAAAAATTGTCTTCGAATTTCACAAACTATAAACACTTGAAATATTTATTTTTGACTTTGGGACACCCTATATATAATATATTTATATTTTATTATACATATATTTATTATATTTATAATATATTTTACTACATCTTATAATTATTATTATATTATTCTATTATTATATAATATTATAACAATAAAGTTATTATAAAATAAATTGTTATGAAATAATATATATTTTCAAAAATAATAAACAAGGCGACAAAATCTTATAGATAAAAATAAGAAACTACGATAAATCTTCAAAGATGCAATTTTCCCAGAAATCTATGAAATTACTGAAAATCGATCGAAATTTTAAAACCCATACAGCAATCTAGAAAAATACTCATTATCTATAGAAATACTAAAAAATCCTAAAAAATTTCATGAATACAATAAAAATGCGAAAGATACTAGTAATCTATTGATACTTAAAAACTATGTTGGTAAAGTTTTGAAAATTTTAAAAACCTTGAATCTTAAAGTATACGATTTAAAAAATATATATTCCAATTAATATTAATAACAATTAATTCTCCAAATTGTAAAAAAAAATAATAACAAATACTGGAAATTTGTATAGGAAATACTGTTCACTGAAAAATTATTCTGAATATTCAAAACCTTTTCAATTTTCAATATTTACATCAAACTCTTAAAATTTATAAAGTGGTCCACAGGAATTCTAGAAAGTATTTAAAAAATTTATAAATAACATACAATACGGGAACTATAGAAATTTATGAAATACCTAAAATCTGTGTCGTTCTAAAGTTTTCAAAAATCTATAGAAATATTTGAATTTTTTACAACTCTTACTCCTAGAACTCTTACTCTAGAAAGCTAAATAAAGATCCATAATATCAGGAAATCTTTTGAATTGTATTAATACTATAAAATCGTGAAAAATAAAAAAAAAAAACATAATTTCAATTTTGTGAATCTTATAAATAAAAATAAAAAACTACGAAAAATTATCAAAGATGTAATTTTACCAGAAATCTATGAAATTACGGAAGATCTATCGAAATGTCAAAATCTTTACAGCAATCTAGAAAAATACTCAAAATCTATAGAAATACTAAAAAATCCTAAAAAATTCCATGAATACAATGAAAATACGAAAGATACTAATAATCTATTGATACTTAAATACTATGTTGATGTAATCTTGACAATTTAAAAACCTTAAATTTTAGAGTATACGATTTAAAAATATACATTTCGATTAATAGTAATAACAGTTAATTCTCCAAATCTTAAAAATAGAAAAAAAATAAAAATACTGGAAATTCATACAGAAAATACTGTTTCTGAAAAATTATTCTGAATATTCAAAACCTTTTAAATTTGCAATACTCACATAAAACTCTTAAAATTTATAAAGTGGTCCAAAGAAATTCTAAAGAGTATCAAAAATATTACAAAAATTTAATCACCTTTGGAAACATTCAAACTATACCTCATAAAAACATAAATAATTACTCTGTGAAAATTCTTCAAAGTATAATGAGATTTTTAAAACTTCAATCTTGAAATTTGAATTTCCCATAATTTTCGCATTGTCGAAAAACTACTGAGATTATTATTTTTTTCTTTTTTATTAAAACTCGAAAACTTCTATCAGGATGTCATTGACATGAAGTTTTATTACTTGAATATTATTGCGTACTTATCAACAAATAAATCCTTTTTCCCTCAATTTTGGTATCATCGACTTTGTAGTTCATCCCACGTTCGCCACCAAATTTTCAAATGTTTACATTGGTAGATTCGTATCGTGCCCTGTAACGGTCAGTTCAGTTGCCAGTAAAACTGGGTTCGTTAGTTGATTGAGTTAGCTCCTCGGGTCAGCACTGATTAGAACAAACCGAACTTGATTGCAAGGAGATTTGCCAGATTTTACACAATCAACTAACCTAACGATTCTTTCTACGTGCGATGACTATGGCGATTCTAGACCGAGTTTCGTAGGATTGAAGATCTTTGATTCATGCGCTCTGAGAGAAAAATCTGGAAATTTTTACTAGAAAATATAGTATAACTTAATAATAATAATACATAATATAATAATAAATTATTGAATTTAACTTAAATTTGTTTGTCAAAACCAGAAATATTTTACAGTCCACAAAAATGTGTATGTCAAAAATTTATTTAGGTAAACCAAATTGGTTTTTCATTGTGTCCAAAGACTTTTCCTGAAAGAGAAATCCCAACAATTAAATTAATGTATCTATTCTAAACAGCAAGAATTCAAATTAAAGTGTAGCAGACTGTAAACACGATTTTCCCATAAATCAATGCTTCAATCGAATGGCATCCCTTTCGATGCGTGACCGTGTTGGGCAACAATGACTTCTCACAGCGTGGTCACTCTCAATGATACTCGGTTACGATCCATTTCTTTCCTATTTTCAGTGACGTCTCGTATTCCAAAACTTTGAACAATGTCGTGAGCCATCACAACGGAAAGTACATTAAGAATTTACGATTAACGTGCAACAGAGAATAAATTCAGAACTTGCGTTACAAGAGCTAGTTTCAAACTTTTCCTATGTATACAACAGTGACATCAATTTCCAAAGAAATTGGGGTAACGGTAATTATTATCTAACGTTAAAATGAATAAAGTTTTGCATAGTACAACCAAAACTTTAGATATGATAACCAAATAATCGATTATTGCAACCTAAGTATCAGTCATAAAAATTGAGCATTAGTTTCTATAACAGAAGTTTTGGTTGTCATAACCAAAGTTCTAGTTGTATTATCCATAACTTTGGTGGGTCCATATTTTACTAAACCAATGGTTGCTGTAACCAAATCATTTTTCTACCTGCACAATAAGCTGAAACTGAGTAAATATGTAAAATAAGCATGCATGCTATATGCGATTGCATATTTTCGGTCACTCTGGTGATAAGCCATGAACGTGAACTAGTCGATGCAGCCTCGTTTCTTCGTTCCAAGTCTCGTGTGTACGACGCGGTTCTTCCGGAATATGGACGCGTGCAAATCGATTCACGTAGAAGAGTCAGAGAATAGGTCGAGCGCCAAAGCATACGGTATGACGAGAGAACAAAAGAAGCTCATAATTTAACGTAATTTGGGAGCAGCCGCGCGAAACCCACGTCGTTGGGTCGCGTGACTGGACACGTCCACATTGGTGTGAGCGCGGCTGTGACTACTCCCGCTTATTTTTTCATGACCGCTTTGTGACAAAACAACACTGTATTATTTTTCTCGTGCTTCTCCTTCGTTGACTTATTCATTACACGATGTAATGCGGCGGTAAGTACAATGTAGGTGATGCGAACCTCATGGCTGACTAGGTATTGTACTTTCCGAGGTTGATACACATTTTGGTAGTACTCAAGAATCACGGCTTTTGGGGAAAATTGGATGAATTGATAAAATTTTTATTAGAACGAGTTTTTTTGGAATAATCAATTAAAGTTCAATTGAATAAAATACCTGAAATACTTTTAATTCTATGAATATTAAAAAAATACAAAAAAAAAGAATATTACTACTACAATTATATTTTTAATATATTATTATATTATGTTATATGATTACATATTGTTATATATAATTGTTATATTATATTATATTATATTATATTATATTATATTATATTATATTATATTATATTATATTATATTATATTATATTATACAATAATTTTTATAAATGCCATGTTTAGAGCATCTAATTCTAGAAAGATTTATAAAAATCTATTATTGTTAGTTTAATATAAATGTAATATGTTATTGTAGTTTAATTGAAAACATTTGGTTGGAACAACACAGAGAATAAAAATTTTTTTAAAAATTGTTGAAACCCATAGAACTCTTAAAAAAAAAGTAAGATCTATGTCACTTTGTTTGATTTTTTAGAACGACAAAAAAAACAGGAGTAACATATTTTTTGACATTCAAACGCCTATCTTATTTATACTACAAAAAATAAAAAAACATGAGAAATTTATCAAATATGGAAAATTTATAAAAATGTAAGTTTCCCAAACAAATTTTAAATAAATGATAACGGAAAAAAACTTTGAATTCTAGAAATCTATATTATAGCAATCCTCAAAAATACTTAAAATTAAAAAAAAATACTCAAAAACCTTTCGAAATTTCATAAATACTAAAAAACATGCAATGAACACTAGAAATCTTTCAAACCTTAAACACTACAAACCTAGTATGAATTTTTCAAAAATTTATAAAATATTTCATCTCATAGTATATGACCTTAGAAATCTCCATAGAGAACAACAAAAATAGCAGAAATACTTATAGTTTTATAAATACTGAAAAATTACGAAAAAAGAAACATTACTGAAAATATTAAAAAAAACTGTTTTCTAAAAAATCTATCAAAATATTTAAACTTTTCAGAACTTTTATTCCGAGAGGATCAAGTTCTGTAAAGCTGAATATAAAATAATATCAGACAATCCTTCAAATTGTACGAATACCATAGAATTGTAAGAAATACCGAAAGATTCAGAATAAAAAATATAAATCAAAGAGATTAAAAATTGCAAAATTGAATTCTATTACATTAAAAATACAAACATGAAAAATGTACGACTCCGGACTCAAAAAAATGTTTATGTAACTTTAAAATCCCAAAATCCACATAATTGAATAATTGTAAACTGTTTTTTGCAAAATAAAATAAAATAATCAAAACCGTTGAAATGTTCAATATTATGGCATCAAATTCTAGAAATCTATAATATAACCAGAAAATACAACAAAGGTTTATATACTCATAATTTTTAAGAGCATCAAATTCTAGACAGCTGTACAGAAATCTGTTATCATTTTAAAAAACCTTCCAAGTTGTATAAATACTGAAAAAATATGAATAATACGAAAAGCGTCATAAAAAAATTTACACTCCAGTGACTAGAAAATTACAAAAATCAATTTCTATCATATCAAATACGTATACGAAAAATGTGCGACCCTGGATTCCAAAAGTTCGAAATCCTAAATCGAAAAACCGTTCTCCAATAACTACATCATCAAAGATAAAAAATTTTTTATGCACTTTTAACCTAAAAGTTTTACATTTGGACGGGCTTTGAGACTAGAATTGCATAAAATACTGTATGTAACTTAGTGCAAGTGTCGAATTTGGTGAAGACGAGGGTTCAGGCCCGAGGCGAAGCCGAGGGTTTGAACCCTCGTCTTCACCAAATTCGACACTTGCACTATGTTCCATAATGTACTATTAATTCCGAAAGAAATATTCTTATTTTATAATGATTTATTTTAATCCATTCAGAAATATTTATTCGTTGATGTTAAATTAAACATACAATCGGTTTCCCATAGACATTTATAGAAATTTTATTTATTTTTTTTTTTTTTTTGTTTTTTCTTTATGAAACAAATAATTGATTTCTATGATTTCCGACTATTTGTTTCTAATTATTAATCTTTTTTTATTTTAAATTATTTAATTCTTTTTTTTTTTCTTAATTTTCTTTTTTTTCTTAACTTTTCCTTTTTTTTAATTTTTGTTTCTTAATTTTTTCTTAATTTTCTTCAATTCTTTTTTTTTCTAATTCTTATTTTTAATTTTTCTTATTTATAATCGATTTCTATGATTTCCAACGATTTGTTTCTTATTTTTGCAATTGAACACGCTTTTTTAAAAAAGCAATAACTTTCTTAATATATCTTAGTTTTTTTTGTTCAAACTAAAATATGAATCTACTGAATTTTTTCATATCTAGCATCTTTCGGATATTAAATACAAATAACAGTCATTTTTTTAAAAAAAGTAAATAAAGTGCAATTATGTGATAAGGAGTAGTTAATTAAACAAAAATTTAAGTGAACTCCATAATGTAAATTTATTTGTACTGTTTGGTCTGGTTATTCCGAGTTAATACTACTTCATTGCAGCAAATTACTGATGGCTTTGCTGGCTGTGAAGCAGAGGTATAGGCAGAAAACATTTTTGGAGATTTTATGATTATTTGGTAACAGAAGTACGATTTATACGTTTTAAGAATTTTGGGATTTTTAAGGTGAACAACTTTTAGAGTCCAAAGTTGCACATTTTTTGTGTACTTATTTATTATAATGGAATTTAAGTTTTGTGATTTTTAAGTCACTCAGGTTGGAATATTATTTTTTTTATGTTACGTTAAAAAGTTATCTTTATTGCTATTAGTGATTATATTATCTTTTCTGATAAGAAAGAATATGTGTCCCATCATATAATCTTAGATATAAAATTTCAGAATATTTCCTTCAATATTTTTATTTTTCTAGAATATACGATGCTCAAAAATTCAAATTTGTGAAAATTCACATCTATATAAATTTAACGTATTTTATAGGCTTCTTGCATTTTCTATTTTTTCCAAATTTTGTTGAGTTTTGGTCAGACTGTTATTGTTTTATTCAATGTACAAATTTTTTGCTCCACTTAAATTTTTTTAAATAATTCTTCTCGAAAATTTTGTACCAAGACTTTAATAAATGATTTTTTTTAATCACGATTGACCCATTACTTTGTTTATTGTTATTTGAATTTTATTCCTTTAAATTTGTGTGTGAAATTCTCTTGAATGTTCAATTTACATCAAAGAAAACTTCCAACTTTAGTTTTCATCAAGAGATTTGATGTTCGAAATACATCTCTGCGAAAAAGTTACAAATATTTCGCATATCTGTAATCATTTGCTGAATCAGTAAACGATAAAATCTTACATCAAAAATGAGGATTCATCTTTCGTAGATCTTGATTTACTCACAGACGATAAAACCCAGAATCGCTTTTCTAATGCTAAAAAAAAATGTTGATAATTACATTTAACTGTTTTTTACAACTTTCTGGATTTAGAGAATTCATTAGAAATTTTGCATACAAGAAATAATTATTGGTAATTCCTTTGGTAAATTCTTTGTTGTTAATTCGCCATTATTTCGCATTTTTTTTTTAAAATTGTTAAGTAGTGTATTTTGCGAAACCTTGAATTTTTGATTTTTTTAATGAAAAACAACTGAAATCGTGATAAATAATAAAAAAATGTATTCTTTTTTCAGAATTAATGATAAATTTTCAGCGCCCCTGAAAATGAGTAACCAAAAAGAAGCTGTGTAGAATGGGTTATCATTCGTTAGGGGCGCTTACATATTTGTGGATTCAAGTAAAACTGTGATTTCAAAAAATTTTTACCTTTCAAGTATGTAAAAAATATATTTTGGTGTATTCAGAAATAGAAAATCATAAGTCTTTAACCAAAATTTTCTAGTTATTTTATTAATTGTAAGAATATAAATTTTAATCACAATTGACATGTCCTTCGAAATTCAAAAAAATGCTCTATGAAGTTAATAATTTTTTAAAAACTGACCCATAAAAAATTGAAGAAATTACACGATTTTTGTTTTTATACATCTGTAAAATATACATCTGATTTACTGTATTTCTATGTGACATAATTTCAAATATTTTAACTTAAGAAAAAATGATTGACTTACAATTACAGTTTTAAACAATGTAAAGCACAAGATATACAAAATTTAATGTCCATTTTTTACATAAAAAAACATTCGTGTAAAAACTATTAGTGATCTGTTTTTCATAAAAATATTTTTTTAATGTTTAGAGTTAAACTGCAGGTTATGAAAAAAAATGTATCCAATTCATTGGTATTTTATGTAAAATAATGTTAAATACTATAAATTACAAAAAAAAATTTTCTCAAATTTCCAAACAAAATAAGCAACACATTATAAACAATTCAGATCACATGTTTTACACATTAATTTCAAACAAAAAATATAGTAGGGGAAAGTGGGGTAATGACGGCATAGTTTTCATTCAGCATCAAAACACATCCAAAAATTGACATTTTTGATCAAACGAAAGTTAAGATA
>JAPYZL010021412.1:0-13936 GCA_030522825.1 Platygaster orseoliae
AAACCATATGGGTTAGTGTGAAAAATTGTAGGCAAGCCGTTCCGCGGCTTGCCCACAATTCTCCGCACTAACCTATATGGCTCTGCGCCGCCAACTTGATATCTACGGTGAAGAAACTCCCGATACTCAACTTGTTGTGAAATATACTATTAACTGTCTGAACTAAAAATTTATTTAAGTGAACCAAGCATCGTTTGAGCCGAACAAATCAGTTTTTCAGTGTAGATGTAAAAACGAGTAAGATTCTTAATAAATAAAAAAATAATCCATGTAATCAAAACATTCCCTAAAAGTCTTTTTCAACCTTTTTCTGCACTATAAATCGGGAAAATACATGCAGTATCCGCTGACCGCGAAAACAAAAATTTTTATTATTACACTGAATTATAACACTGAAAACAACAAAAAACAAACAAAAAACAAAGCGAGAATAAAAATTTTTTCACAGTCTATTGAATTTTAATTTTCTGAATTGGAAATTTATTTAATGAACCAAATCAGTTTTTCAGTGTGGATATAAAAACGAGTAAGATTTTTAAAAAATTAATAAATTCCATGTAATTGAAACATTCCTTAAAACTCTTTTCCAACCTTTTTCTGCACTATAAATCAGTAGAATACATGCAGCATTGGCTGATCGCGAGAACGAAAATTTTCGCACCGTAACGCGATAGCATTCCTGAAGTTTTGAGCAACCGAAGGTGTAATGACATTCGCGGTTCGTCGCGACGACTATCGCGTATCGACCAGGCATCGCGATCATTATTGCGTTACAGTTTTTTTTACCGCGATCGAGAGCTCCGTTACAGCGACGTACACAAGTCGCGCGTGCACGTACGCGCACGTGCGCACGCACAATAGTAAAGTACGCCGGCTCGCCTTTGCATTTTACGCGATTTTCCTTCGTACAAATCTTTGTTTCTACGCCTCGTCCCGTGCCATTCAGCTCGACCTTATCTCGGGCGTTGGACCCCGTTTCGCTCGCGAGTAATCTCCAGCGACGTGGACACGCGAACGATTGACGTGTATACGACTACTCGCGCTACCTCACCTCAACGATTCCCGCTCATTTTTCCGAAAACCGTTTTTAACTCAACGCATTTCCGAATTAATTTTTCTGATTCCCATTTTCGACCATTAATTTCTGCATGACCCTTTTTCGAAACTATAATTTTCCAAAAGAAATCAAATTGATAAGAACTTGAGTAATTTATCCAATAAATTGAATGAATTTACGAATTTGTTTGATGACTTGTATTTTTTGCAGCCTTAATGTACTTCAGAATTGCAAAAAAACTGATTGTGCAATGTATTTGAATGTATAAATTGTAGTTTCAGGGCGAATATTCAGCGTTAATTTTTTTATAGTTCAAAATTATGAGAAAAATGATAATGTGAAATACTTATATGAATTAGTAAGTATTTCAATAAATTTTTTCGTAAATTTATGAACTTAAAAATTTTCGGAACTGTGGTTTACAGGAAAAAGATTGCGGACAAACATTTTTCGGAAACATTAATTTTCATTTCTGAATAAATTTTTGCAAAACCTAGTTTCCACTTCCAATTTATCGTAAATTTTTTTCTGCGTGAACTTTTTTCGGACCACTAATTTTCCAAAACAAATCAAATTCATGACGACTTAATTGATTACTCGATTACTCCAACGAATTGGTTAAATGATTATTTGAAATCGATTGTACTTCAGAATTACAATAAAACTGATGATGCTATGTATTTGAATGTGTAAATTGTACTTTCAGGGTAAATATTAAAAGGTGTTTTTTTTTAGTTAAAAATTACAAAAAAAATTATAATGTCGTGTATTTATATAAATTAGTGAGGATCGGAGCTTTTTTTTGTAAATTTTATAACTCAAAAATTTTCGGAATAATGGTTTTCAGAAAATGAAGTGTTCACAAATATTTTCTGGAAATATGGATTTTCATTTCCGAGATAATTTTTCCGAAACTAATTTTCCGCTTCCCATTTTGCGAAAAATTGATTTCCCTGTGAATTTCTTTTGGAAAACTAATTTTCAAAATTAAATCGAATTTACTACAACTCAATTGATAAATCTAATAATTTAGAATAATTCACGAATTGATTTTAGAAATCGTGTTCATTTCAAATTTATTTCACTGCAGAATGACAAAAGATTTAATAATGCATTAAATTGTATGTGCAAATTTAAGTTTCAAAGTGATTATTCAGGTCAATTTTTTATAGTTCAAAATTACGGCAAAAATGTTAATGTGAAGTATTAATATGCATTTATAAGTATTTCGATTAATGTCATACTTCTAATTTTGGTAATTTCTAGAATCTCAAGGTTTGTAAAAAATTTCGAACAGTTACAAGAAATCTTACATTTTACACCTTACTAATGATTCGAAGAAAATGAATTATAACTATACATCATTTTCGAAAACCTTAAAAAGTTCCCAAAGAATCCAGTAAAACTCCTTACACGTGAATTCCAAATACATTCATGTTATACAGAAATGTAATTATATATTTTCCTTCAAAAAACATATCAAGAATACACAAGTTCTCTCTGTTCAGAAATATCAAAATACTTTAAAATTAAAAATTTGTTCGCTATATGCAAACAAACAAAAAATCATTCATTGTCGTCGTATCAACTCTAAAACCCTCAATTATATCAAAATTTATATTATGAGCTAATGAATTATTATTCTGTAACATTTAGCTGTGAATGTGATATTGACTACTTATTGCTTATTACTAAATATACAATGCAATATGAATTTTTTTACCGATATGACTGATTTTCTACCTTGACGACACGAGAGTTAAAGTCACGACACGAGAAGGTCGTTAACTGTAAACTCGAAGAAAAGGGAACCGAGGGAAAAAAAACTGGCGCCGATAGAAAACAATTGCACCCGATAAATCTCGCAACAAGATTGTAATAAATTAAAGTCATCTACATTTTCTTCTGTACTCATTGTGAGAATTATTGAAGAAATTTATTAAATATTTATATGCATATTCATACGTTCTACATTTTTACATTTTTGCGTTACATGATTTTGAAAAATAAATTCAATATTTGAATGCTGAGTTTTAAATAAAATTCTAAAACCTACGCTCGGAATTTTTGGATTTTATACATATGGAGTTTTTTAGATTATTTCGATCTCAAACTCCACAAACTACTAAATTCTATAAGTTCCAAGAATAGACGTACATAAATAATATACTTTCATTGAGTAGAATAACGTAATACATCAATTTCTAAAACTTGGAATGGTATGTAATTCAAGTTATCCTGAAAAGTAAATGGAATTACAGTATATTTTTGATTAATTTGAAGCTTTAAGTAGTTTTGAGGACTATTGCACAAATAAAACTCTTATTTGACGGAATAACGACAGTGTTTCATTTATGTTGCACTAACTTTGTAAGGGAACTGTAAAAGCTATTTTATTAACGTTTTCCTGAAAAATCAATGCTTAGAAGAATGTGTTTTTGATCAATTTTGATGAACAATACCACAAATTACTGATTTCTACGGGTTACAGGAACAAATACATGATGTACCCTAATTGAACGAAATTACAAATGCAACGTAAGCTCAACGCAAATGCGATTTGCATTGCTCTTATATTGCACGAACTTTTCTAGGGCTCGGCTACTTTTCCTGGAAGCACCCAATTTTCGAGAAAAATACCAGAATGAAAAAGAAGGCGCGGAATAATTGTAAGGGGTACGTTACATCGTGACGCGAAGGCTTTGCTAATTACGAGCCGCGTGTTTTTCTTCGTTTCGAAAAGTCACCGATCGCGGGACGCCCACGTGCCTCTCGGCCGCCGGGAATGAATTTCTCGCTTATTATATCCTTTCCTTCGATTTCCCGGCAAAAATCAGCATAGCACATCGTATCTTCGCACGTGTGACTCATGCACAATAGCTCTCGCTTGCAACAGTCTAGCCACGCGTGATTTACAGCTCATTACCGATTTCGTACGTAACGCTGCCCCGCCGTTCTAATGCGCACGCTGAAAAGGCGCGTGTGCCATTTTCCGAGACCGGCCAAATCCCCGAGATTTTCACCCGTGTTTTCCTTCACTTCCTCCGTACTGGCACTTCTTTTACGCCCTATTTCGCAACCGTCTCAATTGTCGCTTTTCATTGGCTTCGAAAGTTTTACATCGTTTTTTTTTTCTTTCGTATCTGTCACATATGAGGAGTTTTTTGAATCTTGAAAATGGTTTCTTATGTTTTCATTTGATAGGGTCACAGAAGGTTATTGTTACAACCCTTACGAAAATAAATGTACGATTTACTCGTTTTTTTCATAGCTTTCTCGGAATTCAAAGATTTCTTAAGGTTTTTATGTAGTTTTCGCAATTTTTTATAGTTTCTTTATATCTTGCAGAGTTTTTTAGTTTTCGTATGCTCTTTATAGTTTCTTTGTACACTGTAAAAAAAATTTCCATGCATAATAAGAAATAATTATCAAATACACACGTTAAAAATTTTTCATATTTTTATATAGACTTTTTATACATTTATAGGATTTTTCTGATACATGGTTGGAATTTTTAGGAAAATTATAAGATAAGTGACGTAGTAAAATGAGGAATTTTCATAGTCCTAAAATTTTAATACATTATAAAGAATTTCCATAAAGAAGTATGAAAAAACTATAAATATTCTTAATAATATAGTTTCCTCAATTATCTCATTATTTCCTTACAATTTAATAGTTTTCTTTCAACTTATTTATAATTTTAAGAACTGTTTTGTAGTTCTCGTAGTTTTTTCCGATTGACTCATATTTTACATAGTACTTTTTTACATGGTAATTTTTAAAATATAAATTTTCACTACAACGAGGTTTCGTAGACAAAAATTAAAAAACTCTGAGTATCATACAGAGGAATACAGAAAACTATAGTATAATGCAAAAAAAATCAGTGAAAATTGACAGAGTACCAATAAACTACGAAAAATGATATACCTTACTGAAATGAAATATGGAAAACTATCTTTGACTGCATAGATCTTATGTGACTCACAAACTACATGCATAAGAAAAATGTGGAAAAAGTTCACATGGTGTTTTGGAATTTTTCGGCCCCCTTCAAATATTAATTATTACAAATTAAAGCAACAATAATAATTGAAGTGGTGCAGGTATGATGAAAAACCATTCTTGATGTAAAAGAATTATGTTATATCTCACATTTCTTAAATATAGTATGTTCGTAGTTTTTTCAATATTTTTTGTATGTTAATTTTTGTTAATTTTAACTTGAACTAAGTAACAAATTGCAGGAACTTTCATTTTCTCACTTTTTAATTGAAAAGTTATCATAGGACTACTTAATTAATAAATAGTATTCCTAAATCGTGAAGATGCTTTAAAAATAAACTCTTATTCTTTCCCGAAATTCAAACAAAATGAAAATTCATTTCCAACCGAATCCTTTCACAGTTCATTAAGACTTTAGATTTTCTTTAATTCGTTATCGAATTCAGAAGAGACTATACTTTTTTAATTGAAAATGATTCTTGAAAAATTCTGGATGCTCGTGAATTGAATTTTATAAACAAAAAGCATCATTTTTTCTTAAAATATTGTAACTCACACTCCAAAAAATACAAAAAATATGTAGAAATTCGTTTTAAACAATAAATAAATTTTTTTCGTCTATCATTGAATAAACTTTTTCGAAAATCTAAAAAAAAATTCCGCTTCTAGATAAAATTTTTGTATGTTACATTCCATTCCTGCTCAGAGTCACAGTTTTCAAGAATTGAATATTCTGTACTGACTGTCATTTTCTGTCATTATTCGAATTATTATTTGTTGCCGACTTACCTCGACTGACACAAATGTACCCGACAAAGTTATAAATCAGCGTTCACTCTTTTGAAATGCAACAAAGCAAAAGTACCAGGGGCGTAGCGACAACAAATTTTGCATGAAGAAAATAAGGTATTTGGAGAATTGAAACTATTTAATAGTATATTTTTATAAATTTCTTACATTCTCATTAATTCTGGAACCGATATACATATAATCTAATATTCAGAATTGTTGTTTACACATTAAAAAAAGAAGTAACAAAAGTGCATTAGTTCACTTACTTTGTTAATACAATGATAACGATATGAATAATTCCAAAAACTGAATAATTCGAACATATAGCACTTAATACTTCAAGAATCATCTATCATAAATTCCAATTTTTCGCATTTATATCTGATAAATAATTTTTACTTGAATAAATAAAATTTTATATATACGATAAAATTTTGTATAGTTAGTTGTGACTTAAAAGGAATAAAAATGTTGATCCAAAGAAATTTCCTCAGTATCACCTACAACTTGAAAAAAATTCATATAAAATGATTAAATATCCAATTAAAAATTGACAACACGCTGGATATTGAGTTTTCAATACAATTTTTTATTAATAAAATATTGTGATGAATTTGAAAATTGGTTTATAAGTGTTTCAAGGTGTTAAAAATATATTTTTATAAATTTCTTTATTTGTCAATATTTCGTGTGCATAAAATATTTGCAACTATAATGTTAATTATTACTTTTGACACACATTCATAACATATATCAATAGTGTAATAAATCAGTGCACTCATCAAATGTAATAATAATGATATAACTTTTTTTATTAAATGTATAAGTTCATTTTGCACTTGATACAAGAAAAATTGTGTAACATCAAATTCAATTTTTCATGTCAACAGACTGAGCAACGATTTCCTGATCTAAACGAAATTTTCAACTTAGTACAAATTTTTTATTTAAAAAAAAATTAGAACTTTTATTCGAGAAAACTTTTCGAGATTTAAACGAAATCTGAAAAAAAACAGAAAACCACATAAAATTTGATAAAAAAAAAAAGAAAAAGAAAATACCAAGTAATGACAATACACTTGACACCGAGTCTGCAATACAATTTTTAACTGACAAAATGTAATTTCTATGAAAAATTGAAAAACATTGTTTCAAGACACATAGTAAACTTGTATCTTCAATATATGTTTTAAATTTTTGTTTTTATAATTTTTTTACGTATTGAAGGTAAATGAATCAAAAATATATTAATTCACTCACGAGACTCATACAGCAATAACGATACAATTTTTTTTTTAAACTAGATGATAAATTCATATTTCACTTAAAATTCCAAATATTGTATATCATGAATTCTAATTTTTTAAGATGCGTAGAATTTTTTTATTGTAACAAGTAAAAATGATTTCAATTCAAATAACTTTTTTAATATTTCACCCAAATCTAATGAATATCGAAAACCATGAAAAACTTTATGAAAATGATTTAATTTTGAAATGCAATATCAAACAATGATAATGTACTATACACCAAGTTGTTATAATTTTTAATTTCATTCTCCTTAACCAAACTTTATTCTAAACCTTAAAAAGATAATCATATAAATGAGAAAAAAAACACTTCAATGCATTTGAAACCAAAAGGACGCTTCTAAATTCTCTTGCAGTTTATGCCTTACGGAATTTTGGGCCTTATTCTAGATAAACGATTTCCAAAAATGAATGAAGGGTGAAATCTTCGGGTCGCGACACTACGTGTCGCTACAGTGAATTCTAGCGAAACTTTCGATTGAATTATCTTCGAAGACACGCTTTGAGCGAAACGAGCCGGGCATAAATTACGCGCCGGCTGAAATGTTAACAGAACCTTTAAAATATTCGTGCACCGGCGGAATTCGGCGCGCCAAAGGTCCCGGAATTTTTTTACGGGGTTTTTTCGCTCAATAGGGAAATTTCAAGACATGGGATTTGTGAAAAAATATTCGGGGGAAGAAGAAATTTCTTTGTTAGTAATTTTGACTAAAATTTATTGTTCATTCGAATATTGAGCAAATTGTTGTAAAACTTACATTTTCGTACTTATGTATCGATTAATTGGATTTCGATAATAAACGTCTGTTTATTTCATGAAAAACTTGAAAATACCTCAAAAAACACTTCATAAACAAGTGTAAAACTATAAATTTTATCAGAATCACATGAAATTTCAAAGTTTTCACAAAGTTCTTTAAAATGATCTCGTAACAAAACGCTTCTCTAAAAATTTATATGGAGTTCACCTCATATGAATCTCAAGAGGTTTCAATGACGTTATAAATAAGTAAAGCAATCCCCATGAGAAAAACTGTGTACTTAAAATTTTCATAAGGTAACTTTGAACTTCTTTTTATCCATTCAAGGTGAATATAATGTTTTTCAAAACAATGTCACATCACTTTTAAAAGATGACAACACAGTGGAGTAATTATCTGTATCCTAAACAAGATTTTCACCACATAACCTTGTTATGCAAAATTTTAATATCGAATTTTAGTCTGTCAATGCAATAGAAAATTCATGGAAATTAATAACAAATTTTGCAAAACCTTTTAACAGATTTATTAATTTGAGAAATAGGTATGCTGTTGTAAATTTCTGCTATTATTCGAAATTTTATTCATCGAAATTGAAGCTAGTTTCGTTATAAGTTATAAGATGATATAAGTCGTAGAAGAATACAATTCGCTTTTTTCATCATTATGCATCTGATCAGTATTTTAGTCGATTGTTATCTAATTTTTTATGAATAGTAGTTTTTCGCTTTATTCATCATTCTCTGTAGAATAAAAAAGTGTAGAATGAAAAATGATCATTTTTCTATCGAAAATGTAAATTTGTTTGAAAAACGTTGAATACCAGATCGAAAATCTATCGAATATAATATTATTATTACTTTTTGCATTTACTGTAATTTACTGCATTTTTAGAAAGCTATAATTGTAAAGAAAAGAATATGAAATTCGATAACTTCCGAATTCAAAATTTAATTGTGAAATTTTTGAATGGTTAGAAAAATTAAAATTTATGATTGAAAAATTGTAAAATAACCATTAACGATTAAATCATTACCTTAACTTTTGAACAAACAAATACATTTTACTGTTACCAACTATTTACAAATCTGATACTTCAAGTTTTACATGTAATAAATTTTTGTTGACGATTTTTCCACAATAATTTACTACAGAATAAAAGTGATAGGAAACAAGAAATGAAAAAATTTGAAGAAAATAATGTTTGTAGGTTTTATGGATGAAAAATTACTAATTCAAGATCAGAAAAAATTTGTAAATTCGGTATATTAGGTAAGAAATTTTTGAGATTACATACGTATTGCATATAAAAACCTATTTGACTGCATTCTTTCAAATTTTTGTTTACATATGCAGAAATTTCTTTTTACAGTTGAATTCTAGCGTTTCGAAAACATAAATTTTCTATGAAAACTTTTCACTGAATTTTCTACAAAGTAATAAAGTTTAAAAAATTGAAAAAGCGAAACGAAAGAAAAATAGTTACTGGTACAGAATTAACTAATGATATAAGAAAATTTCAGATTAAAAAACATTTGTCGTTTTGCTATTCTGGACCGGAAATTATCAAATTTTCAATCTACGTTGTATTTCGAAAAAAGGTGAACTAGTGTCAATAAATGTAATTTACTGAATTTTTGGACAGTTAAAATTAGAAAACTTTTAATTTTATTATTATATGAAAGTTCTGCATTGAAACTTCACTGAAAACTGTACACATCATTCGAAATAAGCAGATTTTTGCTTGAATAATCAAATGATCAACATTATTCGTGAATAGACGATATATGACTCAGACATTTTATTTAAAAATCATTCAGTTGATATCATCTAGGAAAACCATAAATACGGAAAGTTAATTTAAGTTTACATATCTAAAAATATGAACAATTAACTCAAATTAACCCAAAATATTGAATCACACATTTTTCTGATTAGGAATTTTTTTTTTTTTCTTAATTAAATGATCAAATCCATAACCATAACTTGATAAATCCTTTAATATCTCGCCTTTTCTTTCAACTCTTATATTGTAGTAGATTCGCTGGAAAAAATCGGCGTTCAAAATTCATGAGAGATAAGATTCAAAATAATTAATTTTTGATTATGTAATAGGAATTTTCCAGTTTGTCAATACAAATTCACTTAGTCCGCCATCTTTTTCAACGGTACAAAGTCAGTATGAATAAATTATTAATAAATAAAAGTGCACGCAGCGCACAGAAAACCTAATCAACCCAAGATTCTGCAAGATTCCAAATTAAACGTTTATTTCCATGAAAATAACCCAAAAATTACTCAACTTCCCTCATTCCCTACGGAACCCTTACGTTAAGTAAATGTTGAGTAGACGTCATCCTCAAAATATTTGAAAGATGTTGAAACGTCAGATGTTGAAACGTCGCATAAACATTTTCGCGTTGTTTACTAAACAAATGTTCTTATATAGTGAAAATTAGTACCAAATTGCGATTGAATCGAATTTTCATTGTTGCCGACTCATTCCCAATTTATGAATCCCAGAATTATTATCGAAACGTTGAGATGACTTTTAGTGGACGTCACGAATTTTTGATGGAATTTCTATTGCACGTCAAAGAAACGTCATGAGAACGTTTTCTTGACGTTTCACAGCGATGTTTTCCAAACTGCTAAAAGCTAACTTGAAGTCTTTTTTTCTTTCGATGACACGACGTCAACCATTGCTCAATTAAACATTGCGAAAATGTTTACTCGACGTTTATTAAAAAACGTTTGCTCAATGTTTGCCAGACGATAATGATGACCCTGTTTTCAACGTTTACGCGACGTTTACTAAATAGGAAGCTGAAGCACGGAGAGAAATGGTTTTCGTTACAACAACCATTAATTTAGTATAATATGGACCCGCCAATGTTTTGGGTACTACAACTAAAACTTTGGTTATGACAACCAAAGCTTCTGTTCTAGCTATTAATACGCAATTTTCATGACTGATCCTTAAGTTGCAACAACCAATAATATGGTTATCATACCTAAAATTTTGGTTGCACTACAGCAACCATTGGCTGGGTAACCAAAAATTTCAACAAAATCGATCCCACCAAATTTCCACAAATCTCCGCCATCCCACCCCCAACAACCACACATCTTACTAACCTTCTCTCGAAGACCTCCTCCGCAAAACCCTACTGCACCTTGGAAAATCGTCCACACGGGAAAAACTCACTTCCGGGAAAAACCCGGGGCACAAATCGTCACGCACGGAGCGTCGCTTAACCCCGGCGACGCCTTTCTTGCGGAAATGTCAGACCAAAGGGGCGCGACGAAGAAAGCGCCGATCGCGTGGGAGTGTGACATAATAACGCCGGCTCGAAGGTGCTGAAGAACGCGTACACTGCGCTCCACGATTTTTCTCTTTTTCGCCGATTTCCCAATTTTTTTCCTCCACCGATGTCAACACTTTCAGAAAACGATCGTAGCAATAGTGACCACGGGGGAGGGGGAGGAAAATCAAGGGGAGGGTTACGAAAAAATGGGTACCGAGGACGAACGGCTTCCCTTTCGGTGGCGGTATCGGTGCCTTGCGTATTATATCGTGGTGCACGACTCGAACGAACTGAGCTATTCCCGAGGTGAACGGAGGTGACTTGCGACTCGCGATCGGCGAGTCGACTGACTGCGCCGAGGACCTCGAGGAGGTGAGCGAGCGCGGGCGGGAGAACGGCGCTCTCGCGAAATCCGCCTGTGCACATATGAGACGCGGGCACTCGAGTAACCCGAGTTGCTTTGGGAACCCCGCGGGGAGAGAGGGGGGCAGGGGGGACAGGGGAGTGGGGGCTAAAGGGTTGTGGGAGTTGGGCCTTACCTGGGGGGTTGCTCTGTCTCCGGGAATATTCAAGGGGAGGATTTACCCCGTGATTTTTATTTTTCTCTCGATTTTTGAAAATTCATATACTAGCATTTGCTCTATAAATCGGAAATAGTTGATTTTCACTGATTGCCAGTCGTATTTAACTCTTTCAAATCGACAAAAGTCGTCCATTTGTCAAACAATAAATTTAATTCATTGAATCCAACGATTCCACTGAATAAATAAGTGAAAGTAACTGTTAGTCAATTGAAATGAACTACTCAAACAGTCATTAAAGTTCACTGTTTCAAACAGTGAAATCTCGACTATTTCAGATTAAGAGAGTATCGATATAACGATCTTTTGGAGCTAGTTTAATAATGGGTAGCATTATTTAACAATAAACAGTTTCTGAAGTTTTCGACTGTCATCCGGTTCTTTTTGAAAAATAATATTTTTTCACAAAACAACAAGATGGTAAATTGATTGTGTTCAAATTTATTGACCATCGTTTTTATGGTGCACTGGACGATTTGCACATTTTTTCAAAAATTCAATAGTACCTATAATTAAGAAATTCAAAAACTATGGTATGGAATTTGTTAAGTTTTCAAATTCATATGAAAAATACATTAACATCGTCCTGTGTACGAATTTATGAAATTGTGCACAATAAACTCGTGTACGATTGACACCATGCCAAAACAACATAATTTGAGATGTTGTTAAGTGTGTACAAATTTATCAAGCACGAAATTTATTGTACACTAGACGATTGTGTACATTGTTATGAATTCGTTGACAGGATGATGTACAAATTATTGTATTGTATAAATTTGAAAAATCAAGAACTTTTACGTTATAGAATGAATAATTCAGAATGATTTAGATTATGATTTAGATATGATGAATGATTTAGATATCCAAAAATGTGCTCAATCATCTAATTCATGATAAATACAGTATACTTAATGAACTTGTGCACAATCAATGCTATCTCCATAATTTTTTAAGGTTTGATTAATTTTTTCGATTCATCTTTACAGAATTCGTCGAACTTCAAATCAGTCAAAATTGAAAGAAATTAACTATAAGTCGTACAAACAATGATTTCAAATCTTTAAAAGCTGAAATATAAAAGCAAATAAAAAAAATTCATTATAATATATTGTTTTGCATAAAAAATGAATAAAATAGTTTTCATAAAGAAACTAAAAATACATTGAATTTTTATGAAGTTACGAAATTTTTGAGTTTTATTTTGGAGTATGATTATCGGTGCTTTCATTAGATATTTTTTTTGTATTTCAGCTTTCATAAATTTGAAACCACTGCCTGTTTTTACGACAAAGATACAATTTTTGTTAATTTTGTAAATTTCTGTTTTACGTTGAAAATTTTTTCGTGTACAATTTGAATACAATTCAATTTATAAGCCACTAAAATCGGAAATAGTAAAATTTGTTATTCTCGTTTCTGCGATGCCGGTAAAAAATTTTTTTATATTTCTAGATTCTCCACACTTAATGTACAAACTTCACGCCACCTTTTCTGTATTTTAGTATTTGAACCTAATTAAATTGAATAAACAGTTGTCATTTTCTAATTTCAACTATTGACATACTAATTCAAGTTTCTTCATACTTTTCAAAAACGAAAATTATGAGAAATCATTACGATTTCAAACTGTTAGGAAAAAATAGCCTTTTGCAAATGCAAAGACCTTTATAACAAAAATAAATAATTTTAAGAATATTGATAAAATTTCCGTGATTCAACGTATTTTTTATGGTTCACTGGATTTTTTCTTTGCTTTCTTCATTCATTAAAGTCCTCTGTTCCACGAGATAAGAACCAAAGTTTCTCGCGGTTACCTAGAAACATGCGTTACTTTAACGGTTTTGATTGTAAACGGTTAGGTATATTGTCTGAATCACCGAGTCCTCGCTAATTAATTACTATCCAAACCGAAAAATTCCGTAATTTTAGTTCTTTGTTAGTGTTAATGAGCAGGCGATTTTTTCGCATGGAAAATAATAATCAACCTGATTTCAAATCAGATAATACTATCTCTAAAGGTACGAGGTTTGTTCAAAAAGTATCGCGAATTTTGAATTTTCGCGGGCTACGTATGTTCGATTTTTGATCTTTTGGTGGCATTATGTTGGTACTCATG
>JAPYZL010021428.1:0-11924 GCA_030522825.1 Platygaster orseoliae
CAGTAAATCATTATATAAAACCGCTCTTACTGCTGTGAGAACTATTTTTCTCATTTCAAAATCGTCAACTAACGAAAAAACACAATTTATTTTGCGTATGTTTGAAAACAAGAACCGCACGACACTGTTTGTATATATACACCGAAAAATTATAGCGTCGGCTGCGCTGAAGGAAGCTCGAATTCCCAGGCCAGAAGATCTGCATGTGTATGTAGGATAGAAAACATTTTCTCTCTCGCACTCATGCACTCGAACGCATGCGATCACGGGCGATGCCAGTGAACTACTGGCGCTGGGAAGCCCCCTTCTCCCTGCAGCGCTACCGTGCGGCGAAAATATGCGATACCAAAAATCTCGAGAACTGCTGATAAAAGTTGATCGTCGTCGTCGTCGTCGTCGTCGTAATCGTAGGACTTGAACTGGTTTTACGTATTATTGTATGATATCTCAGTTGAGTTTGACAATTCTTTCTCGAGTTTTTTTTTTTTTTTTTTTCTATGATACTCTGAAGAACTTTTCTAGATTGCTGTATAGATTTTTAGAATCCGATGCTCTAAAACTCATATTTCGATCAATTTTCAATAACTTCAATCATTAACAGTAAAATAACATCTACAATAATTTTTGATAGTTTCTAGATCTTTTGTATTTTTATATTTCTGTTTTATATTCGTGCAGGTTTTTCAAAAAAACAGTTTTTCCACAGATTTCTAAAACTTTTAATATTTTTCAAGGTTTGTAAGATTCGCAGGATTTTCCGATATTTTCACGAATCTCAACTCGATTATTAGAATTCAATGCTCCGAAATTCAAATTTTCCCAGATTTTTTACTTTTTCGTGGATTCTAGTATTTCGTTCCTAATCTTTAAGCTAATGGTCAAAACAATTATTGAAAATAAATAAAAAACAGTCATAACAAACTGTAATCAAATAAATCAAATCAAATTACAATATATTATATTATATAAATATTTACTCGAATGAAAAGCAATTTATTTAAAATCTTACACCCAATTGTTGTAACAAATTTGTAAATTTTGATTCTAGTCGTTCTCCCATCCACACATTTATAATCAGATTTTTTTGAAAAGAATTCTTTCGAAGATAAGATTAGTATTTTTTCTGATTTAGTATAATTATAAACATCGTTCAACTTTAATAACTTACATGAAACCATTTGTTTTGTTTTCTAAATCTCAGTTAATTAACTTTCGACAATTTCGCTCATTTCACTTTTTATCATCATCAATTGAATGCATGAGTTTTCGAAATTCGTTCTCCACGTGAACCAATCATCCATTTCATTCAAATGCCATACTAGGTCAGACAACTCCCCCCCCCTTTTCGAAACTCGATTAAAAAACACTTGTTTTCCCAATGGCGAGTTCACCCTCTATACGCTTTCATCAAATCCACTCAGCTTACTTTTCTTGTTCGACCGGGTCGATCAAGTTGAAAGCTTGGAAGATGAAAAAAAGTCGGTCCGGTAACGAGATCTCTTTGCTTGTGTTGCAGTGTCCAGGGAGAGGTCCGCGCGTTGGCTCGAGGAAAGATGACGTAGGTCGCTGAACCAAAGTCAAAGCGTGGCGCGCGATGAAGGCGGAGCGCTCGGGCGCGTTTCTACAATCGTTGCCGTGTTGCTGCTGCATGCGAAAGAAAGATGCAGTGCGGTGAAGATCGCGGCTAGCGTCGGTAGTGCGCGGAGCGAGCTTTTCCGGGCCCCCGAGCGGACCCCTGCGCGTGACGAGGAAAATCTCGGGAAACAGGTCGAGGTGGATACCGGGGACCGTGTGTGCCAGGAACCGCGGCCCATTCCTGGTCCGCCAGGCTGGCGGCATGGTCCTTTGGGCCACTATATTATTCCTCCAAGGAGCTGGTCTCATAGGTAAGTAACCAGAGGCGAAGGCAGAAAAAGTTTTCGGGGGGAGCTTTTCGAAAAAATATATACAATTTCCATCAATAACGATCTTTAGGAGCCAATTTTGTAATGGTGAATAAACAACATTCGCATTTGTAATCAAGTTTTCGGATTTGATTAAGCCCTCTTCAGGAGCTAACAAATAAATAAAAATTTTACAATAAACACTCTTAAATAAACATGAAAAATTCCGTTCGCTTACATGACAAGTCACTCGATTTAACAATAATTTAAAGAGTTCGGTTGATATTTTTGAATACATCTTTACAGACTTCGTCTAAATTCTTGTATATAATATCCGTAATAACTTAAAAAAACAAATTCTATGTCGGAGCTGTAAAGATATATTCAAAGATATCAACCCAACTCTGTAAATTATTGTTAAATTGAATGACTTGTAATGTAAGTGAATGGAAATTCGGATGTTTGTTTCAGAGTTTTATTGTAAAATTTTTATATAATTGGCAACTCCTGAAGAGGGCTTAAATAAAACAGAAAGCTTGAGTACGAATGGGAATGTTGTTTATTCACCATCACAAAATATGTTCCTAAAGATCGTTATTGATGGATATTTGAATTGAAGGAGTATTTTTCTACTTACTATATACATATTTTCTTCGGGATTTCATAATTTTTAATCCTTGAAGATGTGTTTGAAAGAGTACGATTTCGCATTTTTTTTAGTCAAAAAGAACATATTTTTTTATGTTCGTATTGAATGTAATGGAATACTATTTTTTTGAATTTCAAGTAACTGAGTTTGAAACTTTTTTTCTCATGCTTTTACTGTTTTTTCACAACTAAACGAATTCACTGGTTTTATTTTGGATTTCTGTAAATCAAATTTTGAAAGATTTTTGAGAAAAGCATAGTAGATATACAGATTTCAAATATTTAATGCTATAATATTAAAATGTTCTAGTTAGCTCTATTATTTATTTTTTTATTATTTATCATTGTTAGCTATGTTCATTATTTTTGTTGCTTTAAAAATATTGCTCTATACGTTATATATAGTTAAACATTCATTTCATGAAAAAATTTTTATGAAGTTAGAACAATTGTTATTTTGAGTTACAAAATTTTAAATTCTGGACTTCATTTGAATTATACTGATTTGTTAATTTAGTAGTAATATTTCTATAATTTTTTTTTTTAATTATTTTCGTTTATTTTTCGTTAAGTAATATTGTGAAAAAATTGTCTTCATATAAAGATTTCTAGTACTTGTTGTATTTTTTCAGTATTTACGAAAATCAAAAGAATTTCATAATATTTTTTTACATTATTAGTATTTTCGTGGATTTTAAGATATATAATACATTTTCAAATGCAATGCTGTAAAATGCAAAAATCGATAGATTTTTTTAAATTTCATAGATTTTCGGAATAATTACGTGTACGTTAATTTGAAGTATTTTTCATGTATCCCTTGAATTTTCTGTTTATTTTCAATAATTGTAGAATTTTATTCTTGTTTTTTAGTATTTTTATACATTGTCATTTATGCAGATTTTTCAAAAACGCAATCCTTTCATAGAAATTATTAACTTTTAGTATTTTTCATGAACTGTATGACTTGAAAGATTTTCTAGTATTTTAATGAATTTCTCTTCTTTTTGTCATTCTGAAAAATGAATGAAATTTTTAAAAACATGTGTCTTGAAACAAGTCACCAAGATGTCTTATTAACTTAGTCGTTGAAAACTTTTATAAAGTCAAAGCTGTCAGAAACTATCATAAATTGGTAAATGTTCAAACTTGGCTTAATTTTGAAAAAAATGTCAAATTTCCAATAGTTGTACAAACTATTGAGAAACTGTTGGAACTTTCGATATTGTCAAAACTGTGACACATGAACTATATCTTAACTATTGAAACGTTACTTGAATTCTAACAAATAAAAAAACATGTACAAATTGCAAAAAATGTAATAAATGTTTGATGAATGAATAAGTTATGAAAGTGAAGAGATGAAGACCAGCAAAAATTGAATAAATTATCAAGCTTGTAAAAAAGTCAACCGGGGTCACAAAAAAAAAAAAAAATAGGTCACATGTATCCAGATTTTTTGTCCGATTTTTTTCCGATTCAAGCAACTTTTCGATAAATTTGACAAGTTTTGCAAATTTTTCAGATGAAAAACAGAATGTCTCATAAAAAATTGGAAAGGTTATTCATCGAAAGTTCGAATTTTTACTTTATATTATTCCCGAAGCTTGATTTTTTACATAACATCGTATCGACTTACAAAAAAACCAACAATGTAAAATGATATACTAATTATTGTTAAATATTTTGATATTGAATTACACTATTACCCCGTAATTTTTTTTAAGCACAGGGTAATTGTAATACTTTAACATCATTTGCTTAAAAGCTCAATAACTTCTATTTCAAGAGTTTTCTTATATGAACTTTTTTTTGCTATAGGCTTTTATTTATTTCTTTCGTTGCTGAAGTCACGAACTAAGAATATTTGAGGTCTTTAAAAATTTAAGACAAAAGTAAAAAATTGGAGTCTAAAAAACCCCTCAAAAAAGACAAAAAAACTTATTTTAAACGTCATTGGGATTAAGATTTTTTCAATAAACATGAAAAAGAACCTGAAAACGAGATTAAATATTTTAAATTACAACTACAAATTTTTCTTTTTTGTTTAATATTGAGTATTTTTTTGTTAAAAATAAAGTATATCATATTTTTAAGCAATGATCGATGAAACATCGTTTTTTGCAGCAAATAATACAAACTATAAAAAAATATCAAATTCTAGTTTTCGGTTTATAAGAAATGAATAAATATTGAAAAACCAAAACTACTATGTAAAAATTAAAATCGAGCAAATATTACACTGCTCGCATTTTTAACTTTCTTTCTCACGCCAAACGAAATTTTCATAAATTCGACAAGTGAAAAAAATAACAAGATTTTGAATGCACTGTAAAATTAATCCTGATTTTGTATGATAATTTTTTCATCTCCGCCTTATTTCATACTTTGAAAACGAGTTTGTTGAAAATGACTTGAAAGTCTTGAAAAACCTCACTTTATAACTTCAAATTATCTGATTGCAATTTAAGAAACCAAAATTAGATAGTCACGAAAATGAAAAACTTGAACATTCTCTGTTGAAAAAAAAGCAATAAAATTCAAACAAAGTTGAAAAGGCAGTAAAGTTTGAGAATCCAATAACGTCAAATGTTCGTAAACTCCTTTTCATATGAAAGTGCGCCATTTATTATAGTTGCCTGGCATGTAACAGTTTGCAACATGCATTTCAATTTAAAAAGTCAAGTGACTTTATTACACATTGAGTAGCATGTAAAAAGGGACCCAGTCGATAGGGTCATAAAATCCTCGACCCGAACTATTTAAATGCGAGAAAACGTGGGACATAAAATTTCAAAGTAATTGCTTCCCATCTCAGCAATTTCTTGTGGATCGTCTTGCGAGTTTCTTAAGATTTACTGCGATGTTTTGTTTGCACGTTAAGATGTGCGACAAAAATGGATTAGTTTATAATAGTCATTTCGTACTTTTCATTTTTTATTATTAGATGTAGACTTTTTTTTCAATTTTTTCATTAGAGAATTAACTCAAAAACTTTTTAGTGGTTTTATAAAAAAATTCATGATAGTTGGCAATTCTCAAAAATAAGTCTTAAATGTATGTGAATATGTAAACTATAGCTATGATCGTACTTTTCCAAAATGAGCCTAAAATTTTTGTTTTATTTTCAAAATAAAATTTAAAAAACATGAAAAGCAATCTGAACTCTCATAAAAATCTTTGAAAAGTTACGAGATTCGTACCATATTTGAATTATCATTAACTTGATAATCATAAAGTATAATAATGATTCTTAACAATATAAAAACAACAGAATCTCAGTTCAAAATTTACAATATCTTCATTGAAATTGAGAAACCAATGAAAAATTCTTAGAGGGCATTAATATTCATCCCTGTCGAAAAGAGGATTACGCCGAAGTGGTACATTGAGACAGGTCGAAAAAAAGCTACATCAATCAAGATTAAGATCGTGAAAACGGTAGCCCAGTGAAGACAATTATCTAGATCGTTGTGGCTATAATTACCGTCTCGCGAATCGCGGTCTTCATTGTTGCTCTTTCTTGCAGCCCATTATCACTTCGCCCTCTTAACGTATTTTACATCGTTGCGAGTGAGATAAATTAAACCTCCCTAATTAGCGCTCAATTCGAGCTCTTCGGACTATACAATTTGGAAACGTCAGTAAGGGAACTAGGAAAAAAAAAATTAAATTATCAATTTTTATGGGCTAGATACCATTCTAATGAGTCTTTTGTGAAAAACCTAAAATTACCTACATGAAAAAAAACACGATACATAGAAAAGAGCTCCAAAAAATGTACACGGAGAAAAATGGTTTGGTTACAGCAACCATTGATTTAGTAAAATATGGACTTACCAAAGATTTGGGTAGTATAACCAAAAATTTTGTTATGACAACCAAAACTTGTGTTATAGCAACTAATGCTTATTGATAATGACTTATATTAAGGTTGCAATAACCAACTATTTTGTTATCATACCTAAATTTTTGGTTGTACTACCAAAAACTTTTTTGGGCTCATATTTTACTGAATCAATTGTTGCTGTAATCGAAAATTTAAATTTATCTCTGTGTACAGAACTTGGAACATTTTACTTACTTGCTGGATGTTTTTTTCAAAATTATAGAAAAAATCAATCAATTTAGTGAAATTTTTGAAAATTCAAAATTTTCTTGAATTTTCTTCCTCACTTTCCTTTGCAACAACATGTTTCATAAAAATGACTCATTATTGTTTTAATATTATTGAAAATTTTTTTCAAATGATTATTCGGAGAAAATTTGAAAATCCGTTGAATTATAAGAAGAAAAAAAACAGTACTTTGAGTTTTGTGATAGTTTTGAGAATCGATAACTATCATAAATTTTTTCATGAAGTTACTAATGAATTTTTGAGTTTATTCTTCAATTAATAAAAAAATCAAACTATGAATTTTACCTTCAACGAAAATTCAGAAAACTCCTAGAGTATAGAAAAATTACAAAAAATATCCATTAGTTTAAAAAATAATATCTTTGAAATATATCGAAAGTTTTATAAAATTTGTAATATCTTTAAATGTGTAATCATTTAAAAAAAAAACATTAACTTCATAAATTTTGCATACTATATTTATGATCGTATTTCAGAAAAAAACCGTTTGATTTAGTAAGATTTTTCAAACTTTTAAATTTTCTCAAATTTTCTTTTGCATATTTCAGAAAAAAACGATAGTGAACACAATATTGGATATTTTCTAAGACAGTAAAAATTATTGAAAACTTTCTAAATTTCCTTGAAATTTTTTTATTAAAATTTCAATAGTTTGAAAAAGTTTCACCACTTTCTTCCACAATAAAAAAAGAAATTTTTTAATTATTCCCCATATAAAAAAAAATTATTAATTACACGTATCTTGATGCAGGGGGAGAAAAGGAAAAATTATATCATAATTTTTAATATTTTGAACAAATATTCTATAAAGTTAAAAGATAATACAAACTTACAAAAAAAAGGTAGCGAGTTTGCAAGAACTTTTGCAAAATCTGGATAGTTTTGAAAGATTTCTCTGGAGTATGTAATTCTGTAGAATCATTCACCTAGACTTGGTCATAAAAATGCAAAATTTTGACATTGAAAGCAATCAAAAAATATTAAGAAACTATACAGAATTCCAAAAAAAGTACTATTACTTTCCTAAATTGTATTCATGATCATATTTTTTTGAAAAATGTTTGATGATAGTTCTTTCAATTTCAACAAAATTTTAAGAAAATTACAAAAAATCTTAATAAGTTGAACAAACATCCCTGGAATCAGTTTTATGGAGTTTGTATTATATTTGAACTTTTTATCATTCCAAAAAATTTAGAAAAAACATTTGAAAAAACTTCACAAATTCTGTAACTATAGTTATAATCGCATTTTAGAAAAAATCGTTCAATTTAGTGAAAATTTCTAAACTTTATAATTTTCTTCAATTTTCTTTTACATATTTCAGAAAACCGATAATTAACTCAATATTAAAAATTATCAAACGAAATGCAAATCATTCAAAACTTCCAAAATTCACTCAAAATCGTCAAAACCCCTGAAATACCAAAAAAAAAAAACAAAATAATTCAGTTATTCCACGTACAAAGAGCTCACAAAAAAAGAAATTATTAAGGACGCGTATTTTGATGCTGGGGAAGAAGAGGGAGGATGACATCAAAATTTTTTATATTTTTAACAAATATTCTATAAAGTTAAAAGGTGGTACAAACTTACAAAAATCCTAATGAGTTTGCAAGAAATTCGCAAAATCTGGATAGTTTTGAAAAATTTTGTCTCGAGTTTGTAATTCTATAGAATCATGTACCTAGGCTTGGTCATGAAAATGCAAAATTTTTACATCGAAAACATTTGAAAAATATTAAAAAACTATACGACATTCCAAAAAGAGTATTATGAATTTTCCAAATTGTATTCATGATCATATTTTTTTGAAAAATGTTTCATAATGATTCTTTGAATTTTTACAAAAATGTGAAAACTCATAAAGTATAGGAAAATTACAAAAAATCCTGATGAGTTGAACAAACGTTTCTGAAATCAGTTTTATAGAGTTTGTAATATATAATTTTTTTTATCATTTCGAAAATTTCGGGAAAAACGTCCATAAAAACTTCAGAAATTCCGTAAACTATAGTTGTAATCGTATTTCAGAAAAAATCGTTCAATTTAGTGACAATTTTCAAACTGTATAATTTTTTTTACACGTTTCGGAAAACCGATAATAAACTTAATATCAAAAATCATCAAACATTATACAAGTCATTAAAAAATTCCTAATTTTCCTCCAAATCGTTAAAACCCCTGAAATTTCAAAGAAAAAATAGTTCACTTATTCTTCGTACAAAGAGCTCGCAAAAAAAGAAGTTATTACGAACGCGTATTTTGATGCAGGGGAAGAAGAATGACGAGCAGTAGGAGGGGGGAGGGGGGGGAGGGGAAGTTTGGGAATGTGTAAGAAAAGCTTTGTCGGTGAATGATCGAGACGCGGAATAATCCGGCGCACTTTATTCACGGGGCAAATCCAATTTCGCTTCCGGGCGAGATTGAAAATGCGCGAACAAAGAGTCCCGATTTGACATGGTGCAATCCTTTTTTGTTCCCGTTTTCTCTTCGTTCCAGGGTCCATAGCGAGTTTGCCTGGGATACCGGAGAACATAACAGTCATGTTCCTGAACCCATCGTCCGTCCGCGTGTCCTGGAGCACGAGCCAGATCGAGAAAATCGAGAAGTACGACGTCATATACAAGCCCACCGACGCCAGGTGCGTCCCTGCCATTTTACTTTACGTCTATTTCCGTCATTCGCGAGTTTCGTCGGCGCCAACACGAAAACGCACGACCAGGAAAAACACTTTGACAAATTGAAGCGATTACAGTTTTTTTCTTCTTTTTTTTTCGTAATTGTTCTTGTTTGCCATCGTTGATCTTTAAGAACTTAGGTTTGGTCGTGAGAACGCGGAATTGTGACATTGAATAATTTGGAGATATTTTGAGAAATTAGTTGGAATTCGAAAAGTTTGTTGAATTGATTGTTGAAATTAAATTAAAATAACTAGAGTATATCAAAATGTAATTGCGAAAAAACTGACGGTAATTCGATGTTTATTTTCGTTAAAGACGAAATAAATAATTGAGAAGTATTAATTAGTAATATAAATTAGTAATAATCGTAAAAGGGAAAAAATGGTACTAAATCAAAATTGAATTGCGAAAAAAGTGATTTTTTCGAATTTTTTAGAAAATATTCCATATTTATTTCGTTAGAGGCATTAGCATACAAAAATTTCGGGAAGGTTTATTCGAGAAAATGTTTTTTTTTCGGGATTTGATGATTTTCAATTCTCGATGATCGTGTTACGGAAGTACGGTTAGATGATTTTTAGAAAATTGAGGATTTTGAACTTATATTTACAATATTTGGAGTACAGAGTCGCATGTTTTTAATATGAGTGTGTTATGTGCAATGTCAGTCGATTTTTTCTTGATTTTCAAGTCGATCAGATTTAGATTTTTATTTACTTTTGAAGATAAGAAAAGAATCATGAAAAAAAAGAATAAAAAAAAACTTATGATAAGAAAACAAGAATCATCCCTGTATTTTTTGTTATTTTTCGGTATTTTTACAACTTAAAAGATTTTCTGATATTACTGATAATTACTTTTTAGCTTTCTAGAATTCAATGGGCACTCATGAAATTAATGTTTTAAAAAATCTTATAATTTTTAAGTTCTTCATTTTAGAAAATTATAGCTTTACAGATCTTGAGTATTTTAAAAATTTTTGAAAATTTTATAAAGTTTATGAAAATTTCTCGGAATTGTCATAGATTTCTAGTATTTATGCAGATGACTATATATTTTCAGTTTTGTAAATTTCAATGATTTTGAGTATGTCACTTGATTTTTTTGAAAAGAGTATTTTTCTTACAGATCTTCAACCATTTTTTGTATTTTTTCCATATTTTTTGATATTTATAGAATTTATTCAACTTTTTGGTTCGGCTGTAAATTTTTAGAATTATATGCAGTAGTATTCAGAGTTTAATAAATGTCTGACGAAATTATATCTTCACATTTTATTAGTAATTTTCTATAAAAAAATTCTGGTGTTTCCCTAGATTTCTATATAGCTTTCAAAATACTGATGATCTTGAATTTGAATATTTTTTAATGTTCAATAACTTTGTTTTGATTTCTGGAAAGTATATCAATGTAAATTCCTCAATTCTAGATTGATTATTTGTCTTCACGAATTTTTTATGAATATTTATAAGAACTTTCTGCTTTTTTGTATATTTTCATGAATTTTGAGGATTTCTGTTGATTGCTGTACATACTTAAAATTAAATTTTTTTTGGATGCAACAAAATTAAGGCACAACTTAAAAATAAATTATTATAATAAGTTTGTTCTATGCTTACAATTATTTAAAACAGCCAACTTTTAAACAAAGATTATTTTTCATAATTTGAAAATATGATTTTCAATTCAAGACATATCCTCTTTGGGATTTGTTTGCTTTCAAATAAATTTGCTCATCAATTAAATTAGGAACATGTTCGGATTTGAAATCATGCCTTAATTTTTGTGGATGTTAAAGTAAGATGGACTTTTTATAATTGCTTTTCAGAATTAAATATCTACTGTAAGATCTGAAGTTTAATTGATCATAAATATTTTTCAGATTTTTTAAAACCAGTTCTCTCAAAGAATACTTTTCCTTTTTATTTTTATTTCTGGTTTTTCTAAAGTTTTTTATTATTATGTATTTTAGTTATTTCACTTCATTTTTTTTCTATTTTTATACGCTGTATTTTTTTTATTATATTTGATTATTAGTACTTATAAAATTCAATACTTTAGAGTTGAATAGTTTTTTAATTTTCATTATTCAGTTAAATTATAAATGTTGTTATATTCATGATATGATTTCGTTTGTAAAAAAATTTTCTGAAATCACTATTATTCTTATTTTTACGTTAGTAAAATTTACTAATTCCAAATACATATTGTTGAACTCTGAGAACCTACGTGAAACCATTCGTTATGTCTTCTAGACTAGATGATTAAATGTTTTTCATAATTTTTTTCATTTCATTATCTATAACCCTGGTCAATAGTGATTTTGGTGCAGGGCAGACATTTACTTTTTTAGGGTAATTTGGGCACGCTAAATCCAAAAATGACAACGATTTTGCTGAATCATCTCTTGTTTTTGCAGTATTAGAAAAAAAAAACGTTTTTTTCTACATCCAATGTTTTAAATTTACATAATTTTTTTCTTCTTGTGCACTTAGTTAGTCGAAAACTATTTTTGTATGTCACTATGGGTATCACTCAAACCAAAAAACGTAAAATTCAAAGTATTTTAAA
>JAPYZL010021442.1:0-10852 GCA_030522825.1 Platygaster orseoliae
CGTGGCTTTGTTCTCGGACCAATTTATCAGCCTCGGCAGATAAATTGACCCTCGCCCAAAAAGCCACGCCTTAGGTCCTAGTTACAAAATATACTATTTCGCGAGATATATGTAATTTTCATAGTTTTTCAGGTTGCTGAGTGAGGATTTGACATTGTAATTGTAAAGTTCGTTTTTTTTTAAACAGTTCATTTTAACAAATCATTGCAAAATTTTACTTCTACAATATGTACATCCTTTACATAGTTTTTTCGGTTGCTGAGTAAGAATGTGATATCGTTTTTTTAACATTCATTATTCAAACAAATTAATGCAATGTTTTTTCTTCTACAATATATATTTATATTTACTTTTTATTTTATTCATTTATATATAATAATATATATTATATTCATAGTTTTTTGAGTTGCTGCAGAAATATTTGACTTTAATTTTGGAAAATTTATTTATTTATACAATTCATTTAAATAAAATATTTCAAAAAAAATTTCTGCAAGATATATGTCATTTTCATAGTTTTTCAAATTTCGGAGTGAGAATTTGACATTGTGATTGTTTAATTCGTTTTTTAACATTTTATTTCAACAAATCATTGCAAAATTTTACTTCCACAATATACGTGTACTTTTCATGGTTTTTGGTTTTTTAAGTTGCCTAGTGAAGATTTGACATTGTTTTTGATATACATATTGTAGAAAAAAATTTTACAACAATTTGTTTTAACAAATTGTTTAACTAAAGGAATTTCACAGAAACAATGTCAAATCCTCACTAGCAAACCTAAAAAACCATGAAAAGTATATACATATTGTAGAAGAAAAATTTTACAATAATTTGGTGAAATAAATTGTATAAATAAACGAATTATACAAAAAAGATAATTAATTCTTACTCAACAACCTAAAAAACTATGAAAATGATATATATGTTGCAGAAGGAAATTCTTGAAATATTTTGATGAAATACATTGTTCAAATTAATAAATTTTCCAAAATCAATGTCAAATACTTTTCCAGCAACTCAAAAAACTATAAAAAGCATCTATATCTTATAGAAACAGAATATTGCAATAATGTGTTTAAACGCATTATTATAACAAATTTAATTTACAAAATAATGAAAATTTGTTGCTCAGCAAACTAAACAACAGGGAAAAACACATTTATCTCATAAAAACAACATTTTTCAAAAAAAATATCCAAGTCAAAATTATCCAGTCAACCAGTATTTGGTCATTCCAATTATTGGAATATTTTTTGGAATAAAGCTAATTTACTCATTAGCAACGGAAAAAAGGGAATAAGGAATATTCCAAGTTTGATGCTCGTGAATAACAGAATATTCATATTATTTACTTTCAATGTGAATGGGAATACTGGAATATTTACTTCATTATTCCTGTCGGTTGGAAATTTTTGGGGATTTTATTCTGGATTTTTCTGTTTTCAGGGCGACATCTGGGCCGAATCACGGATTCTAGGTTTCTTTTGGCATTATTACGCATGCATGGAAGGCGCCGTGTATGACGTGACGGATTGGGCCGCTTGTCAAGCCAGCAATTTGAAGCATCTTCGAGCCAACACGCATAGCGTTCACTACAGGATTGTCCTGGGTCAACGCCCACCTCCACAAGTTTCGACAAGTGGCAAAAAAAGACATCAAGTCGACCCGAATGCTAGGTCAGTAAATAATTATTTTTATTCAACACCATGTGGAAAAAGCCACTTTTCCACGCGCTTGGGTGATGCAAAACTGGCATTTCCACACATTGTTGAATAAAATATAGTCCTTGACTAGTGTAGAACAATTTTTTAAATTCATCTGATTACAACACTCAAATTCATTAAAAAAAACTTTTTCGCACTAGTGAAGAAATATACTATTATTGATTATCAATTTTTCGATTTTCCCAGTCAATTTATTGTAAAAAATATTATCACCAAATCTGAAAAACCTAAATGGTTTGAAAACTTAGTTCTGCAAAAATTGGGGATAATAATTTTTTTTTTTACATTATACATTAAGTCATTTAACTTTGGATTATTTTCGATACACAATTATTTTTGGTCCTACAGCGAAGCGGATTTCGAAGATTTTCTAAACAATTTATACAACCATGGAAAACCTGGAGGAGCGAGTTCAGCAAGTGACAAAAACGACTCTCGCCGTCGCAAAAACAAGCGCAAAAAATAATCTTTCATTTGTACTGTAAAATTACAATGTAATCAGTTTCATTTCTTTCTTTTTTTGTTTCATAAAACTGAGTTTCCAAATTTAAATATTGATTTTTTGCATTCTCCTGAATTTTGTTTGTTTCGTGTATTTGTGAATGATTTTCATATCAAATTCTTAGAGTAAACAAAGAAATTTTCGTTTTTTTTTTTTGGAAATATTCGAAATTGCAAATTCTCCTTGCACTTTTTTCGAAACACATGCACCTTTTCATGAACAAAAGTCTAGTTCTAGTTTCGACGAGATGTAGAATTATTTATTTTGCTCTTGCGAGCGTGTGTCATTTTATTTGATTTTGAAAAATTGTTTTTGAGTTTAAATCAGTTTGACAAATTTTTGACAAATACACTTTTGAAGTGTTTGCGATAATTTGTTGTTTTTGGCTGTAAACAGTTTCTTTTGGTTAACTTTATAAATGTTTATTTGCAGTTGGAGAAGACTGATTTTTAGTTCGAGTTACATTTACAAAAAGTTTTTCGAGATTGTTGCTTTTTTTTGGCAACTGTTTTTTCGAGATTATTGCTTTTTTTTGCAACTGTTCTAAAATCGAAGTGATGCAAAGAACTCATTGTCGCGTATGACGAAAATGTTATTCTATGTAAGGAAGTGAAATAAACGAAATTGCAAAATATGAACGGTTTGGTAGAAAAATATTTATTAAAAATTTCAGGATATAAAAGTGGCGAGTTGTAAATTATTTAAGCATGTCTTCCAGGAAACAAAGGGCATCGACGTTGTCTATGGCACTGAAAATATGTTCTTTCTGGACAGTTTTCTTTTTTTGTTGAGCAGTGTGTTTGAAGGCTTCTAACATCAACGATTCGATGAAAAGTTCCTGTAAAGAAACCAATGATTTTGATGCCATTTGGTATTTTGTATTTTTCTTTGTATAGAGAAAGTTTGAGAGTAGATTTTTTAGTTTAGGAATTAATAAAAATAAAATTAGTTTTGGAGGTTTATTATTTGAGATTTTCCAAAGTTTTATCATGGGTGAAAAAAAAGTAAGAGTAAAATGAAAAGTTTTTTTGATCTCGATCGTTATTGAATACAAAATTTTTACTTTTGAGTATGAATATAATAAAATATTTTCATGCAAGTATTTGATACTTTCAGTTATAAACAAAACATGTTTTGAATTTAATTATAAATTATATTTCTTAAACTAGAGAAACAAAAAAAATGAAAACAAACATGCGTACTATTAGGTTTACTTAATTTCTTTTTATGAAATTTGAACTTTTGATTGAAATTCAGCAAAATCAAAAATTAAAACAAATTCTAAGATTACCATTTCTTTGATATGATAGTTTAAAAAATTTACACCAATTTCTCAAAAATTTAGCAAAATAATTTTAAATAGGAACTTGCAAAATTCAACTTGAGAGACTTCAGGAAAAACAATTTTTCTGTATAAACATTTATTACGTATGATTGTGTTTATTTTATTCTATTGAATGTGGAATTCTATACATCCATTAAAAATTTAATGAAAATTTAGCCATTAAAAATAAAAATCATCAAATAACGTAATCAAAATTAACAAATTTATTGACGGTTATTTTTACAAAATTTTGTGCACATAAAGCATACTACAAAATCCGCACAATTTTTTAAAAACGAATTGAAAATCAATGATAGAATATGTACATAAATACAATATAAATAGGAAAATTCATTTTCTATGAAAACTTGGTAAATTTGATTAGTAAAAAAAAAATAGTGTTAGTAATTCAAAAAAAAAAATGCAATTATGAGCAAAACATGTTTTGAATTTTAATATAAATTATCATTCTTATACTAGGGAAACAAAAAAAAATGAAAACAAACATGCATACTACTGCATTTGGTTAATTCCTTTTATAAGATCTGAAATTTGAGCTTTTGTTCAAAATTGAGCAAAATCAAAACCTAAAAAATTCTAAGATTACAATACCTTTGATATAACAATTTAAAAATTTATACCGATTTCACGAAAATTGAGCAAAGCAATTTTTAATAGAAACTTCCGTAATTCAACTTCAAAAACTTCAGGTAAAAAAATTTTAATATATAAACGTTTCCTACGCATGATTTTGTTTATTTTAGTTTCTTAAATATGAAATTCTATACACCCATTAAAAATTTGATGAAAATTTTGCATTTAAAAATAAGAATCATAAAATAACGTAATTGAAATTTTTTAAAAACAATTTGAACATCAATGATAAAATATGGACATAGATATAATGTAAAAGAGAAAATTAATTTCGTATAAAAACTGAGTAAATTTGATTAGTAAAACGAAAAATGGTGTTTATAATTTACAAAAAAATGCAATTAAACGTTACTTTCATTGATGAACAAAATATGTTTTGAATCTTATTGTAAATTATATTTCTTTAACTAGGAAAATAAAAAAAAAACACAAACATGCATACTATTCGTTTTGGTCAAATTCTTTTTAAAAAATCTGCAAATTGAACTTATGTTCGAAATTAAGCAAAATTAAAATCAAAAAAACAAATTTCAGGATCACTATATTTTTGACGTAAGAATTTGAAAATTCACATTAATTTAACAAAAGTTTAGCAAAACAATTTTTAATAAAAATTTTTTATGTTTCACCATTTATTATGCATGATTTTGTTAATATTATTAAATTAAATGAAAAATTTCATACATCCATGAACAATTTGATGAAAATTTTGTAACACAAAAATAATAATCATTGAATAACGTAATCAAAATTTTTTAAAAACAATTTAAAAATCAATGATAAAATTGTAAACAGATACAACGTAAATGAGAAAATTAATTTCCTATAAAATCTTAGTAAATTTGATTAGTAAAACGAAATATGGTATTTATGATTTTCAAAATAGTTGTGAATATTTTACTGTGGACTTGGTGAGCAAAAAACTGGCTTCATGGTTGATCATATTGACATCGCAATCCGTTTTTGCGATGTGTTTGACCCTAGCCAAAGGTAACTTGAGCAATTTTTCCTTTGGCTCATCTTCTACTTGTTGATTATTGCTTTCCTGTATATTTTCCTCATTTTCGCGAAGATCCATTACATCGATTTCCTCATTATTCTCAATGTCGGAATTACTCATTTTTTATTTGATTACTTGTCGTTATCATGCGCACCAATGTAAATAAAATAATTTAAAAAAAAACTTCAAAACAAATCAAAAACTGCAGAAGCCAATATTCGATCAGAATTGATTCACACAGATTTGCCAAGATTTGCAGATTCACACACGACTCACCAATCATAATATATCTATATATATATTTTACAGTCGGTAGGGCAGATTACATTTGCCGACACTGCATTTTTTTGCAAAATATTCTATTTTTTGGCGGGGAATATTATTTTCAATATCCAGTTATTATACTTGATGTAAAATTTTTTCTTAGTTTTCAAAAATCAGTTATTATATTTTTGCATCATCATTTGTTATAACAATTTTTGGTTATCAAAGCATTTATAATTAATTATTGTAAAAGTTTATTATAGAATAATGAATATATCAATAATAATAATAATAATAATAATAATAATAATAAATAATAAAAAATAATAATAGAATAAAAAAATATAATAATAAAGTTTATTATAAAGTAAATTATAGAATAGTATGTTCATTATTATGTTGAGCAATTTATTGTTGTTGAAATAATAATATAATCTGATTATAAATTTTTGCAATTTATATTAACATCACATTTTGGTACTCTATAATACGAATTTTCAAAAAAATAAAAAAACAGTCACAAATCTTGAAAAATTACTTTTTTCTACAACTTTAAAGTTCAATTAATCATAATCAAGAGGAAAAAATAAATGACAATCCGATTATTGAATATTTGAACATAATTTATTTTACTTAAATCTCATTCTTAGTTTCTTGACTTTAATACACATGGTTTTTTCGTTAATAAATGCCTGAGAAGAACAGCCATCATTTTTCCAAGTTTTTTGGTCGTCGAATCATTGGATCAGCGATAACATTGCTGGCATGATAGTTTTGTAGTAGAAAAAAAAGCAGAGCAGGAATAGGCATGCAAAAATTACATCTATTTTTATATTAAGGAATTTCGCAGTTTTCAAGTATTGATTAGGTATATTATAATTATTATTTTTTGGCACAAACGTTAATAATACAATTTCATTACTAAAATTACAGGATAAATTTTTACAAATGTACATTTCAAAATTAACTGATAAATGAATTAAACATTAAAATTTTAGTTTTTTTTAAATAATTGAACCTTGAAACATTAACTTATCTTACATATCATAAAATTAAAATTCATTTTTTTGTCTATTTTTAAATTTTCTAATGTATAAAATCAAAATAATTTTGTTTTAATCCTTTTAAAAATTGCTTCAACTCTTGATGTTAACTGAACAATTATTCTATTTATAATAAAGTTTCATTCAAAATTAATTGCAAACACTACAAGTTGTTTACTATTAAAAAAACAATAATTTTTAGAAATTTGGATATTAAAAAATTACAACTCGAAGAATCTATTTTCCCTGTGTAAAAATCGCTTATTTTCAAACAATATTTAAAAATCTAAAATGTAACTTTCAGATTCTAAATCTAAATAATAATTCCCTTGTTCATTCCAGTATCAGTAAATATCGCAAATATAATGTAACCCAATTTTAATCTAATTTTTTTCAATTAAATTAGAAATGAAATTTCGAAATTTGAGATGATTTTTTAGATTCAAAAATAAAAGCAAACAGACAGCATGAGTCTTAATTAATTTTTTTTATTTTGTTGTTTACACAGATAAGTTATAAACTTTAATCAAAAAAATGTATCTAAATTATGTAAAAGGATACTTGTAACGATTCTCTCCCACTTCTCAACCATGTACAATTCTGTGACGAGCAGGTACCGGAAATACCAAAAATTCAAAAAAGAACCAATTTCTTTTATTGCGTTTGCCATGGTAGAAAATTTGATTTGTCTTTCTTTTTTGTATATAAATTTTAATATGTCAAATCTGGACTTGTTTGTTGTGTTTTTCAGTGCATTTCAGTGCTTACATATCAGCTGACAGGATCAGCTGTTAGTAAGTGTCAGAGTCAAAGTTGCGTGTTTCTTTACCGGATGGAGCTGCATTTCCTTTGAAATTTAAATACTTGAAATTGAAACGCTAACGCAAAAGTTTTATTATTAAAGTAAATTTCATGTATTATTTATGATTAATTGAACAATAAAAGAGCTTCAGGAATGAATTTTGCGTTCTTATTGATGCATGAGTTTTTTTTTTATGTGAGTGTTAATGAATTGAGAAAATGTAGCTGAATTTCGTTATTAATTTCTAAAAAATTTTACCTCCAACTTTCGTTTTTTTTTTTTAGTTAGTCAATGAAATAAGATTGGTTTGTGTTGGAAAGAATACTTCTTCATTGAATAGTAAGATGAAAGCTTGATGAAGAAATATATATAAATGCATTTAGTTTATGTACCTGAAGTTTCGAACGTTAAAAATTAATCGAAAAAGAAAAACATATGAGTTATCAGGAAAAAAAACTTTCCAGCTTCTTTCTAGAGCTTTTCAATCAGAACAGCAAACTTTTTAGTCCCCAAAAGAATATTCAACAGAATCTTTTCAATGCTGAGAAATCAGGAATTAATATATTTTTTCTTTTCGTTTAATTTCAAGCGTTTGGAACTTCATCTTTGCTATAAGGCTCAAAATTTATTCAGAATATTATGTAAAATGAGCCTTATGACAAAGTGGACTTATTTGATTATGCCAGTACACCACAGATTTTAGTTAGCAATTTTTTACTTTTTCTTAGTAATTGCATTCATAATAATTGAAATAGTAAAAAATTACTATATCAAATAGTTTAATATGACTAATTTGATCTGAGAGTTTTGATTGTTATCTTTACATGTAATATGTGACGAAATGAAAAAAAGTTTTTTTTTTACATAGATTTTGAAAGAAAATTGTTTAAAATTATCATATTTGTGGTAGTCTTACACAAATAAAGTTAATATCTTATAAATAAACTCAAATGAAAATTTCACTGAAGAAAAATGAGTGTACTTTTAAGATGACTCGGAAGACATTCTCTTTTCGTCCTTCCATCTCTTATTTAGTTTCCATTCTATGCATCTCTCTCGCCCTACAGTATAACTTTCGAGTCGTTTTAACTCACTCGATTAGAGTGACATTTCCACTCGAGTTTGATTAATCTAACCAGTTAGTTGGTATCCTACCCGAAAAATCGTAGAGATATATGAATTATCGATATTTATGTTGGAACAACTGCAATAATCTTTTATCAATTTTTGAAGAAACTATAAAAACTACCTCGTGCAGTGTTTCAGAAACATTTTTTTCTCTACACAAACAATTCAAAAATATAGGGTTAAGTATATTCCTCACCCTAATAAAATTAGAATTGCATCCATTGCATCAAGGGAGTCAAGAAAAACTTCATCACACAACAAAAATGTTTAAAACAATTTCTTTTATTGGGAAGATTTTTACAATGGAAATTTCATAAACTTAAAATATTTTTGAAAAGTTGAATTCCAGAAAAAAGTTTCATGAAGTAGAAAAGTTAATCAAGTTTTGAATTCTGAATATATATTTTAATCCAAGTACATACTGCTTATTTTTCACTGTTCACAAGAGAAAACGCCCAAGAAGAACATTTCTTCTTATATTAATCCAATATTTTTTTCAGAATAAATCGTTCGAATTCGAAATATGAATTTTTCACATTTAAGTACGCGGTTTATTTACATAAATCGTTAACCCGTTTACGACGTTATTCGAAGACAAGGTACTTTCTCGTGGCATTTCAGTTAATTCACAATGAAGCGACCGTACTGATTCCTTTATATACCACGTTTGTCAAATTCTTTATGCATCCTCAGCATCAAATTCCAGACAACTTCGTTTCTGTCAGCTTCTAGATTGAAAGATACTTTTTCAGGCATTTCGATACGAACTTTTACATTTTCCTGAAATCGATGGAAACTTACTTTTGAAACGCCGGTGAAGGATAAAGACTTCTAGATTTAAAAAAAAAATGATATCGAATTATCAATATTCCTCTGTTTCAAATAACGCATTAGAAATAGAAATACTTTCAAAGCAAGTAACGGAGAAATGATTTTGGAAAAATAACATGAATTATTTGATAGTTTGATGAAGTTTCTTTTCTTTTGCTTTGCTTCACGTTTCTAACGTCATCAGAAAAAAGCTGATATTTTGATTTTTTAAAAAATGCATTAAATTAATTTTTATAGACATACCATTGCGTTGATATAAAAATTCGTGACTTGTCTTTAGTCTTTAGTGAAATAATAGACTTGATGTAACTTGTTGCGATAAGACGAAATTCTTTTTACTTGTGAACTGGCGTCAACTCCGTAGTAGAGATAGCTTTTGGCTGGAGGGGGAAAGAACTGGGTGATGATGGGGGTACGCTTTGTATAAGCTGAGTCGTAGTAAAAATACTAAAAGGAAATCTTTTTTGTTTATCAGCCGAGGGATTTCGAGGGACCAAAGATTTATTAAGGGTACTCGGAACCTATATAAATAGGTATTATTATCAGTCACGATCAAGCGACTCCAAAATAATTAAGATATATTCCATGATTTTCAAGAATACAAGAGGAAATTAAAGGGGCCGTTAACAAAGATTTTTCGAATCGTCAAACTTCGTCTTATTTTTCAAAAAATTCTACTATATCATCTCAATAATGATACGTGATGATACGTATGTGACCTGGAACAAGAAAAATGACTTGAACGACTAATAGTGAATCTTCAGACAAACAAAATTTTTTTATTTATTCCTTATTTAACGATACATAGTAGAAATTTTATTATCTAACAGTAATTAATATAGTATGTTCCAAAAGTGTCTTGGAGTTAATCGCATTATTCAAGCCGTTAATAAAGAATCAGATTTGAATCTTCATTTATATCGTAAAAGTCAAGAGATTGAAAATTGGCCAATCGTGTTCCACCGTTGTAGAGTTCAAAGTTTCCCGTCAAACAAAGGTAATGTTTCATAATCCTTATAGTGTTACCAACTGTTTCTTCACCAGTAATGCTTATTGTTGCTGTTCGTAGATCAATTGCAACGGTCACCATTATGAGCATTTTGAACTAAAATAAGATGAGATTCTATAATTGTTTTTCGTTTTTTTTTTTTTAAATGCACGAACTTAGGGGCCGTATTTAAATTACGTAAGACGTTTTTAGGCCATATTTAACACCTCCCTCCCCCTATGTAAGATTTCGTAAGATCCAGTTGAACCCCCCCCCCTTCCCTTGAAATCTTACGTAAGATCGAAATATCTGTAAATTACCGTAAACATCTTGAATAAATATACAATACTGCTATGTAAACAATAGATATTTATACTACAAGGGAGAAAAGGATGATTCCATCAAGTGCAAAGTTTGGGCACGAGCGAAGCGAGTACGCAATTGCACGAGTTGGAATTATCCTTTTTGTCTCGTGTAGCATACAATATTTCTTCCCATGCATGTGTAAAAGTGGCCACTTCATTTTTATGGGACGCAGGAACGAAATCCTCTTTTTGGAGTACTTGGAAATCAGCGGGAGTTATCAATA
>JAPYZL010021470.1:0-18376 GCA_030522825.1 Platygaster orseoliae
TCATACTAAAACAGTAAGACATTTTCATGGTAGGTGGTAATACGCTTATTAACGTTATCTATAAGCAAACAGCGGATTTAAGCTTATATACCTGGTATACATCTGGATTTTCCCATACGTCAACAAAATTTTTCCATGTTTATGTGTGAAAATATTTTCAAAGATAAATGAACATCGTAACATAACATGTTACATGTAACATAACATAACATGTATCATGTAACATAACATAACATCTATCATGTAACATAACATAACATAACATGTATCATGTAACATAACATGTTACATGTAACATAATATAACATGTAAAATGTAACATTACATGCATGGAAAAACAAAATATTGTAGATTTCCCTAGAATATAATAATTTTTCCAATATTTATACTACAAATTACTCCCTTTTCTTCTCATTTTTCCCCATTTTATCATTTGATTCCGTGGTCTCTCAGAATCAGATAATATTCCATACAAAAAAAAAAGTCGCAAGAAAATGAGGCAGCGCATGTCCAGAATCGCTTTTTTCTTCATGAGGGCGACGTCGACACGGTCACCTGTCCTTCATGCCGACTCATAATAAAACGAGGACTTTTACGAGCTACGCGATATGTGTCCGCGGCCACAGGAGGTCTTCGCTGACCCCGCGAGAACGAGGTGTCTCGTTCGATTTCTACTTCCCCCGTAGCCCCCTATTCCCCCCCCCCTCACTTTACCCCCCTTGCGTCCGGTAAATTTTATTCGGTGGTTTTATCACGGCGCGCGCGATGCCGCGATAATTTACGCCGCCCGCGGCTTTTTCCTTTCGACGCGCGCGGGCACGCATGTACTGAGTCATCGGACGATTTACCTCCAACTTTAATCGAACATGGCCCGCGTTGCGCGAGAGGCGCACCCCGAGTGAAATCTTAAGCCTGTCCCTCTTATTTTTCGTAATATCCCCGGTGCGTGTATCGATAGGTATCTCGGGGATAAAGTTGTGTTTGTCGCGCTCGGGGGTGAATTTATAGAGGACGATACCGAAGTGAACGTACACAGGCCAGTCATTTCTGAGTTATTAAAAATCTGGGATGAGTGGGAATTATTTTTTTTATACCTCAACTATCATAAGCGAGTATTTCGCCTCATGCACATGTTGGGCAATGTGTAAAATGCCTACGTAGGTCACGTGACGAGGGCAAAAAAAGACGAAAAAGTAGCTGAAGCTATTTTTTGGCTTTTTTTGCCCTCGTCACGTGACCTACGTAGGCGTTTCACACATTGCCCAACACAATCTGAAATCTTCAACAAACTTCACACACATAATCAAAAAATTTATTACATTTTAGTTTTTTATGCAAATCGCATGATCTTTATTTCAATGTTATGTAAATTATCTACTATTTAAATAGATCTCCTCGAAGTAGTTTTAAAGGTAATGAATTATATACGAGGACAAAAAAAGGTCGGGGTTAAATAAAAAAAGATGATACACAAGACGCAGGGTGACGTACAATTACGCCAAAATCTTATGGTTTGCGCGGCATTACGGGAGCGAGTGCACTTATGGAAGGGCCGAAAATTGATCACGTACGACGCAAGCAGCGCGCTACAACTCGGTCCCTGTTATTATCGGGAATAAAAGTCACCGCTACCTCTTGGCAGGCGGCGACAATCTAGCAATTCCCTTTGTCTTTTACCCTCCAGAGTTGCGCATTTTTTTCAACGAGTCCGAACAGGTCCTTTTGTGCATTATAAAAGTGTTTTTGTAAAGAAGAAAATAAACTGATCAGAGTAAGAAAAAAAAGGTCTAAATATGAAAACTTAGGGAAAAATTGTAATGATTACTTGATCCCCTGGAGTTAAAAAAAAAAAAATTAAGTTTGTAATTCTTTTTTTTGTTTCTAGAAAAGTTTCATAAATTTCAATGACTCTGAAACATTTTGCAGATAAATGTCCTTTAAAAAAATTATAAGAATAATATTAAAAAATAAAACCCACTCTAAAACATTGATCATAATGAAAAACCTGTTATATTTTTTAGTTCCTGTGGAAGATTTTTTCAGGAATCAATCAAGTCACCTTACATAAGTAAAAAATGTTTGTCACTTGTAAACTTAAATCATCTGTACCACATGGCAGTATCTTTTGTATTTCTGTTGCTGCAACAGAGCGAAAAAGTTAATGGAATCGTGCGGTTAATAATTTGTATGACAGTAACAATGCGCGTGTGGTCGTCCTCTCTTTCGATCAAGAAACTTGAAGAGAGATCTGTGTCTGTCATTTCGGTCCGTGGGAAAGATTTTTTGGATATACAAAGACTACAAAGTGTCCTCGCTTCCGAGCTTCGAAGCTGCATGAATCCGTAATAACCGTGTTTCGCGCACTGAAAAGGACACCAATTTTTGGAAGTTACTTTTGCTCAGTATTGTATGTTATTACCGTGGAATCCCGCACTCGAAACGTCAAAATGTGTCATGCTATTCAAACACAAAGTAGGTTATTAAATGTAAATATGAGGTTTTTTGAGATTTGTTTGAAATTGGGGATGTAAATTTGGAGATAAAACTGACTTGCAATTATTTAAGTACACGATATATAAAAAATACAGGATATAAAAAAGGTAAGGTTAGGATGACATACCTTAGAATATATTTGAACAATTCCGAACATACAACAACTTACCCGAACATACACGAACCATTCCGAACATACCCGAATATTTCCGAACATCCCCGAACAATTCCAAACTCACTCGAACGTACACGAACCATTACGAACATAACCGTGAACATACCCGGACAATTCCGAACATACACGAACACTTCCGAATTTACTCGAGTATTTCCGAACATCTCCGAACTCTTCCGAACATACCCGAATATTTCCGAACATTTACGAACACTTCTAATTTTGTTTTCATTTTTCTAAGTCGACGTTTTTAGTTTATTAAAGTTAATTTAGTTAGTTTAGGTTAATTTTTTAGTTAATTTTCGTTTCTGAATGAGGATTTAAATAACTAAAAATACATCTTGAGTGTCTCAAAATTTAACATCCTGTCCGTTTCACCATCACTCGGAAAAAAACCCTTTATCTTACTCAGGCTACGTAAAGGGAATTAGGAAAATTCCGCAAATCGCAGAAAAAGAAGCTCCGCTCGGTCCGCGATAGATAAGGGGGCAGGCTCGCGGAGATAACGCCCGGATTGCCGAGCGAGACCAAGACGCGGAATGAAAATCGATCAGAGAATCCCACTGCACGCGGATCGAGATGATGCATCGATATCAAAAGTTGTAGAGTGGTTTCTACCGCGTTCTCTCGCTCTCTCGCCTTCGACTCGTTGTAATATCTTTCGCTACCTCCCTCCCCCACCCGCCCCTTTTTATAGCGAGGTATATGCCTATATAGTAGTAGGTCGCAGCGCACTTTGTCGGGCCCGAATATTGCACGTCCGAGAGGCAATTTGCCTCCGAGCTGTGTTCGCAGCTGCAATTTTCTTTCTCCCGAAACATTATTTTTTTTTACAGGTTGCGCTGTCGCCGTGCAAGATCCTTGATATAGTAAGATTTTTTACGGTGATTGGGGAGAGGGAAGGGGAAATTTGAAAGTGAAATTGGGTGGATGAAAAAAATTAAAGTTACTTGAGATTCTACGTTATGGCTGAGCTTGTGATTTTTCGGAATGACGAATTGGATGGAATTATTTTGATGTTTGGAGAGTGGTTTTGTGGATGAATTTTTGGATGTTTGGAAATTAATGACGAGTTTTGGGAGTTAAGAAATTTTTTGTTAAAATGTTGAGATTTTTAGGGGTTGAGTGAGTATTGAAGACTACAGATTGTAGAAAATTCAAAAATTACACGAATTTTTTCGAGTACATTGTTAGCAGAGTTTTCAAGAATTAAAAAAATTCTTTTGTAATGAATTTTGTGGATATCTCTTTAGATAACTGAAAATCAATGAAATTTTTATATACATAATGCAAAATTGTAGTCAAAGGAAAATCGTGAAACTATAGAAAAACACAAAAAAAGGTGAAAAATTATAAAAATCAATAGGACAAAATAAAATTTAATGATAAGCCAATAGAATTAATAAAAAATTTTCGGGAGTAATAGGGCTATATTAGAACAAATAAATATTAAAACGTACAAGAAAATTTAAGGAAATCAAAGAATAATAATTGAAAAAATTAAACATTTTTACGTTCCATACGAAATCATGAACATCTGTATTGAACCATTTCGAAACATAAATAATAATCATGAACGGAAAATCATGAACGATCATGAGATGATGAGAATTGTAGAAAACACGAGAATCATGATAGTTCATGGATAACTATGGGAAATCATTGTGAATATAGATGACAATGGGAAATTTGAGAACGGATGTAAAAACAATGGGAAGTCGAAAGAAATCATTACGAGTGACAGAAAATCTTAGAATATCAGAGATATTTATTTGCAAACATATAAAACCATTGTTGATTTTGAAGTTGAAAGAAAAATATTAGAACATATGAGAAATAATTATTTATGACAATATGAAACACAGGTGATCATTCAAAATCATAAGAAATTATAGGGAATTTTATCAGATAAATCCAAAACGTAAGAAACATAAGAAAATAAAGAGTAACAGTGGATAATCATGGAAAATTAGAATTTTATAAAAAACGATAGAAGATTGTGCGAATTTTTTCGGATTCAATGGAAAACAAATGTTATTATGTAAGAAATCATTAAAAGTTACAAAAAAAAAAAAAAAAACTAAAACATTACTGTTTATAAGCAGTAATGTAGAATTATTTTTAAACATTTTATTTTATAAAAAAATTTTTCATAAATAATACTACGTTTCAAATAAACAACATTATAGTATTTTAGAGTATCGAAATCAATCAAAAATAGTTAAAAGTAATAAAAGTTATTGTCGTTATTAGGAATCAAAGTAAATCATTTGACCATCCCAAAATGTAAGAAACAATAGAAAATAATGAGTTCCAATGGAAAATCTTGGAAAATCATGGAAAATTATCATTTTATAAAAAATATTGAAAAATTGTGCGAATTTAATCGGATACAGTGAAAAACTATGTGATTCCATAAGAAATCAACAACAATTACAAAAAAAAATTAGGCATTATTGTTTTTAAGCAGTAACGAAAAATCATGTTTAACTATTATAGTTGATAAGAAAAAGCGAGAAGAAGAAAAAACATATGACAGTATACATGGCAAGTAATACTTAATTTCAAAAAACTAATTTCTCTAATTTTAGAGTATCATCGAAATTAACCAAAAATTATCAGAAGTAATGAAACATTTTTAACAGTCATTATTCGAAATTATTAAAAATGATAGAGAATTTCATTTGATAATTCCAAAATGTAAGAAACAATAGAAAATAATGATTAACATTGGAAAATAACGAAAAATTACGATACCATGAAAAACTATGAAAAATGTTGTAAATTCAATCGGATGGGATAGAAAACTATATATGATTTCGTAGGAAAAATCTTCAAAAACGACCAAAAAAAAAAAGAAAAAAACACGAGATTATCCTTTCTCATAAGCAATAATATAGAATCATATTTAACCCTCCGCAAACACACCTATTTTTTCAATCACGGAGAACACATGGGGTCAATTTGACCCCAAGCAGACTTTGACTGACTACAATTTTTGAACAACTGATGTGATCAGCTTCAAAAAATTCTGGTATATTCCTCGATAGTGTTTTCATTATTCCATGTGATTTAAACGACCCGATTAATTGATTTTCATGTTAAAAAAAATGCCGAAAAAATTTTTTTTTTCCAAAAAACGTATTTTACGCAAAAAATCAGCATTTCACTAATTTTCAGTATACTTTCCTAAAATTTTAAGGATCTACTCTTGAAGAGTGACCAAATAACGAAAAAAATAGCTTTTGACTATACTTTTAAAAAAAGGTATTTATTTCGCTAGATGACTGGGTGAGGTTTTTAGTCATAAAAAAGCTAGTATTTCTGCGTAAAAATTTTATCAAAATGTATTTATCGGTACGAAAAATTTGTTTTTATATCATTTCAACGAAGAAAAGTCGAAAAACGTGTAAAAAATCGATTGTGACTCACAATATACAAGTTACTTCATTCCACAGATTATATGCTATGTTGCCTCTATATAAAATGAAAATTAAAAATTTGGTATAAATAAACTCTGTCGAACAGTTTAAATATCAAAATATGGTATATTATGACAATATGCTTACTTGTACAAAATTGATAAAACCGACACTTGGTACACACTGGGGTCAGAATGACCCCACTTTAACTTCAAACGATGACTAACAAAAACTGAGCGTCCCGCCGCACAAGGACAGCGCCTTATTTTCAGGTCCATTTATTATAGTAAAAAGGAATTCAGGTCCGCCAATTTCAAAACGGTTGAAATTTATTTTAGACCAAACTCGAGGTTGGGGTAAAAATGACCCCATCTGTTCTCGGAGGGTTGACCATTAAGGTTTATCAAAAAAAGTGAGATAAAAAAAATATGACAATATACATTCACTATAAACAATTATTAGAAATAATTCCTAATTTTAAAAAAATACATTCTATTCTTCCAGAGAATTGAAACCAGTTAAAAATTACTGGAAGTAATAAAAATTATAAACGTTCATAGATTTGCATATCCTGCATCACAGGAACATGAGAATCATGGTGGTATTTGGAAAACTTTGAAAAATCATACAAAGTCATGTAAATTCAGAAAAACTATAGGAAATTCAATTATTACCTTCCATTTTTGACAAACCTTTGAAAATCAGCGAAAAATTTTGACTTCATCGATAAATGACTATCGAACAACTCACTACAAAAAAGTGCACAATTTTTTTCAACTTAAAATACTGCGCAATTGAAACGTACATTGCCTCATAATAAATCTGCATGGATTGCTCGAAGCGCGAGACACGAAGATGAATAAATCCCAAAAAACCTCCGAACATCTCCAAAGACGTACAACAATTCACGTGAAATCCTTGAGTAGGCTCGACTATTCTTGGTATTTGTGGCGATAAATAATAAAAACACGTTTTTTGCAGATATTTTGATAACACTTCTTCAGAAAAGTGAATAATTGATATTTTCGTACTCAGCAACCCTAAATTAGTTCAGAAACCACTTTTTTTGCAAAGTAGATTTTTCATGTAAAATAATGTTATCTTCAATTTATGATGAACCATTGAAACTCATTTAAAAATTTATACTTTATCATTAAATGACCACAGAACAACTCACTACCAAAAAGTGCATAATATTTTCCAACTTAAAATTAAAGCGCAATTGAAATGTACATTACCTCATAACAAATCTGCATAAAATTGCTTGAAGCACGACACGAAGATGAATAAATCCTAAAAAACGTCCCAACATCTCCAAAAACATGCAAAAATTCAATTCAACTAAGTCAATTCAATTCAACTAAGTCAATTCAATTCAACATGCAATTCAGTTCAATTCAACAACGAAATAATCGTTTTTTGAAAACATTTCGATAACACTTTTCCAGAAAATAAATTATTAATATTTTCGTACTCAGCGAGAAATTATCAACTTCATCATTAAATAACTACAGAACAACTCACTACAAAAAAGTCCATAATATTTTCTATCTTAAAATACAGCGCAATTGAAACGTACACTGCCTCATAATAAATCTGCATAAACTGCTCGAAGACCTCGAAGCACGACACACGAAGATGAATAAATCCCAAAAAACGTCGCAACATCTCCAAAGACGTACAAAAATTCACGTGAAATCCTTGCCCGCGGCGTCCAACTGAAATGATATCATTGGAAAGTCGAGTTAATGACAGTATCATGCGGCGCGATCGAGTTGCCGAGACACCTAGCTCGTATTATAAAAGGAGGTGTGTATCTGGCGTACGTGTGATGTGTGGCGCTGCGCGGGGCCTTGTAAGATATCAGCCTGGGTCCGTGCTACGGGGCCCGCCGAGACTTTACGAGCGCTCTTGTAATTATCTCCAATAAATATCTCCGTGGCACGAGAGCGTATAGCGAAAATACTTTGGCGGGTCAGAGGTGAAACATCCCTGCCTCCATCTTTCGATCAACGCGCGTTTTCTTTTTCGGTCGCTCGGGCTTTGCTTCCACCCCCCCCCCCTCCTACCCTCCGCCATCTTTTGATAAATTTATAACGCCCCGCGAAGAGGAAAACGCGGATATTTTATATTGCGCGAGGGCATCACTCGCGCTTTTATCGGGTCGCGCCGACCGCGACGCGGATCTTGGCTTTTTAGGGTCGAGCGGGATGGATGTCGGGGATATTTTATGTTTCTGGATCGGTTGCGGAAGGTTTATGTACTTTGTCATTGGTAAACTGTGTTTGTACTGTTCTTTGCTGTAGACGGTGTTTTACAGTGATAAAATACACTGTAAAAAATAACCGCAATTTTACCATACTCGTGTATGGAAATTATTCCACATTGTATGAGAATTTCAGGAATATACAAAATTTCCTGTGCAAGTATGTATCTTTACCCATAATTTTCCGAAAACATTTTAAACATGAATGACAAAAACTCTATAAATGTATGGGAATTATAAAAGAAAGTATGGAAAATTTGCGATTTATGTTAAGGATAAAAACTTTCCATAATGTATAGGAAGTTTTTTTTACAATGTATTGTAAAGTATGAGATTATGATGAAAATCTTGAATCATGTGAGAGATTCATGAATAATTTTTTGACTTTTTTAGCATACGCGCATGCACGTTTTTGCATATAATGCATATTTTGGCTTTTTTTCAACGACATTCGAATATTTTCTTCATTATTTTTGAAAATATAGGTTCTTGTACAAAATCCCAAAACGAAATTTCATCGTCCCTTTCAAATAATTTTACTGTCAGTATTCGTGATTTTCAGGCGAAAATGTTACAAATTATAGATTTTGACTTTTGTGCATTTATAGTTAAAAAATTTGTAATGCGTTTAAGTATTTTACCTTAATTTCATCTTCTAATTCCTAACATATACATATTGTACAACTTAATAAATGATATAGCGTTATTTCAAAACGAGTTTGAGTTCAACAATTACGAATATTTTTTCACAATTTTACTATTTCATAATCCATTGTTATTTAATACTTTAATCTGTACCTATTACTTCTTTTTATGGATTAATTTTTTAGTTTTTTTTTCTTCTACTGCGCAGTAAATTTGATAAAAAATTTTCATCTAAAAGTTTATAAACGACCAACACTAAATTCAGTTGATAAGAAAAATTATTATTTTTTAAACAAATTTGTGGAAATACAGTCAATTGAAAATTGTGTTACAAAATAGGCATTATTTTCAGAATTCCTGTATCTGAAATGTTGGGATCACAAATTTTCATATTCTTGGAATTTCAAATTTCTAATTTATTGCATTAATAATTATAAAAATTGTTATATTTTTTAATTATTGGTTTATTCAAATTTATTTTGTAGAAAACTCAAATAAAAAAATCACTTACAATAATTATGTAGAATAAAGATTAGAAATTGAAACATTTAATATATATTATTATGAAATTTATGAGTATATATAATATAATCAGAAGATTTTATTATAAAATAAGAAATTTGCAAAATATGCAAAATTTTCAGTATTCATGTATCTAGAATATCAAAATCTTTCATTTTTCTGATCATAGATTTTGAAATATCTCATTAATTGCATCTATAAATGTAAATATTGTTATATTTTTAATTATTGGTTTTTTCATTTTGATTTTGTAGAAAATTCTGATAAAAAAATCACTAAAAAAATTATGAGTATTGAAGATAAGAAATTTAATTATTTATTAGAATTCTATTGAGTTTTATATGACACGTAATATAATCACTAATTTTTAATATCAATTCATGAATGATGAATATAAATAAAATAATAAAACATATAATGTAAAAAAAACAATATAATATTAAAATAAAATAATCTAAAATAGAATAATAATTTAAAATTCAAATTAACAATAATAATAATGTATTTTTTTCCAAATTTTATATTACTTTGGCATTAAATTTTAAAACAAATTAAAATGAATTCATGAAATAGAAATTGATTTTCGATAAGTCGATACCATTAAGGTGAATTTTCCATCGAAATGTTAAATCATGATGAAAATTATTAATAATAAAAAGAAGGTACTGCAATATTCTTCATTCTTTAACACTTGCATGCTAAAAAACGCAACGACTAGCAGAAATGCAAAGACTAAGAAATATATTTTAAAATTTTACAAATAATCCCAACAACTTTTACAAATTATCAATTTAAATTCTTGTTAGTTAAGACGAATGAAAATAAAAAAACGAAAAATTCGTTCGGGCTTCAACTTCATTTTACCTATGAAACATGAAAAAACGTTGAAACCTATGTATTTTAAAGTAAAATGAAGTTGAAAATATGTACATTCCAAGAAGTTGAAATGAATTGTAATCTTCTTATCATTTATTATATTACGAAACAAAAAAGATATTTTAATAATAAAATGACTTATAATATAATATAATATTATATTATGATATACTTATTTATTACTGTAAAATACATTTAAAAAGCATATTTGATAATATTATAAAATATAATATAATTATACAGGGGCGGACACAGGGGGTGCTTTATGGGTTCAACCCCCCCCCCAGAATTAGAAAAAATTGTGAATTTTTTTAGGTCTTCCAAAAAGTATTCCCAGAAGTTACAAATTGATACACCCCCCCCCCCCCCCCGAAAATGTTTTCTGCGTACGCGCCTGTAATTATATCTGAATAATTACACGAATAAGATTTATTAATTACACGAATAAGATATATTATGAAATGAATAAGATATCTTCTGCAGAAGATAAATACATTTCAGAGACCCAACTCAAGTTTTGATTTTTCTCTACAGATCGCCCGGGGAAAAGATTAGCACCCATAAAATACCAAAACGAAAAAGAAAATAGCAAAAAATCTCAACAAGGTTTTTCCGTTTGACTTGTCTCGGAGCGAAATTCGCACCGCTACGTCGAACGGTGCGGCTCGCAAATTGCGTATAATGGAATCATCGGGGAACCTGTCCCGGCGCTAATGCGAGCAACAAAATAAAAGTAGTGCGAGATTTTCGTTCTCGCGCGCACACGAGCCATGAACGTGTACGTAATACGCGCATGAATAAATTATGGAATCGTCGTCGAGTTGACGTTTTCCCGCCGCGGGTGAGAGAAGAAGGGCTGTTGCAACGTTATGTTACGCGTACGTATATGCATGCGTGCGTACGTACATACGTGCGTATAATATTATACATTGCGGAAGAGCCGGGTCGTTACTCACCGCGGCAATAGAATAGTAAGCGTTTTTGCGGCGCAACCATTCGAAGGGTGATACACGCTTGTGCGAAAAAAAGACTGTTGCTTTGTTTCAAGGAAGGCGAATCGGGACGAATATTATGATCAACTGTCTGAGAAATGACTGTTGATGTGGTATGTGACAATGATGAAAAATAATTCGAGTGGTAATGAAAAAATTGAAACAAAATTTTATTTTTGTTGATTTAATCATAGTCATCGAATGAATGACAGAAATATGATACAAAAATATGGAAAAATAAAGATGAATGTGTGTATAAACAAAAATACAGAAATGTATCCATTGAAGCCTTTACAGAATTAGTTTTAATTAATGTTTGATAATGATTTTTTAGTATTGTTTGCGATTTGTAGAGGCGTGAGTAGAAAAAATTTGCAGGAGGTGTATTTATTGAAAAACGTTGGTTTTATTTGGATTTTTATTAGATAACTTTTTGATCTTTGACAATCTGGTTTTACTAAAGCACGATTTTTTATTTTTTTAATTTTGGGATTTCGAAGTTATGAATTTTTTCGTGTTCAGTGTTGCACATTTTTTGTATACGTATGTTCAAAATAGTGTAATTCGATTTTCGTGATTTTCAAGTAGCGAAGGTTTGAATTTTTTGAGTGAACGGTCAGACTTAAGTCTGACCATTCTCTAACTTTTCTCTCATTTGCGGATTTCTCACCAATCAACCAATACTACGACCTAATTATTGTTAAACATGAAACATAAACGATAAATGCCAAGCTGCGATGCGTTTTTTTTATCTAGTATGTGGGACACCAATCTACCTCCAGAGAATGAGGAATCCAATAATCTCAATAGGTAATTTTGATTGACCCAAAAAAACAGTGAATATTATCATTATTTTTTCTTATGTTATATTTTTTTTTATGTTTTGTCAATGATCATCGAATTAATTGTAAACTTTTTAATGTTGCTTAAAAAAAAATCAAAACTTTGACGATTTTTTTTCTTCTGTACTATCCGACAACTGTTTTTTTACTTTTTGGAAGTTTTTTTAATAGGAATATCAGCTCTTTTTGTAATAATGGATGCTCGACTATGCTTTTTTCAATTCTTACATTTAATTTCATATTATGATACAGAATGTAGGAATGTAAATGCGACTGGTGCTTAGAAAACAAATTTTTTATACACGATTTATCAGCTTTACGAAAATCATAATCAATGAGCTTTTCACATATCTTGGCCAGGATACCATGCGTATCTTATCACCATCTATTTCATATAACGTAGTCTATTTTGAAAAACATATAGCGTGGACAAATAGGAAAAATTCACAATTTTTCGAAAAAATTTCGATTTCTTAAAGAAAAAAAATTTTTAGACTCAGACTGAAAATAATATGTACTGAAATATTATATGCGTGGATCAAACTTATCATTCTTGGTACAGACACTTGAGAATTTTTTTGTGTTTCGGGCATCGCCTGCGAATACTTGGCTAGCTTACTTTTTTTAAATTGGGAAACTTTAAGAGGGTGTGGCGATTGAAATTCCAAAATGTCAAAATAAGGATTACCCTATACTAAAAATGCATAAAAAACCAAGGAAATCGAAAAATATGTGGAAAAAAGTTCATGATTGTTTTGTAACTGGAAATTTAAAAATCGTGTGAAATAGACACGACCTTTTTTGAATGACAAGCCAACACGGCTATTTGTGTATTTTGATAAATTCAAGGTTTATATGCTGATAACGTTCTAGATTTTATCCTTTCGTTTCTTTTTTTATAAAACATCTTGCCTACTAAAGATCCAGTTCATATTTTTTCGCTGAGTAGTTTTATAATTGTACAAAGTATGAAATCTAATGTTCAAATTACTACGTTCATTTGGAAGAATTTCAAAACACTATTTAGACTATTGTAGAATCAGTTGTAAAATACAGTAAAATTTTCTAAAAAATTGAATTGCATTGCTTGTAATGCTCGAGGACTAAATGCTATCATAATAATTAATAGTAAAATTTATATATTTCTTATAATAATCAATCATGCCAATTAATGATACTCAATATTAATTACAATATGCGATTATAAAAAAATGAATGTTTTAGGGAATCATAATATATTGTTTGAAATTCTACGTTGTACTTGCAATATAATGATGATGATTTATATATAAGTAATGATATATTTTTAAATAATTAAATAAAGAACCTGAAATACTAATTTCAAATGATACTATTTTAGTATAATCTCGATGAACAGCCTGTGCAGTCAAGGAAATTGAGAACGAAAATAAAAATAGTACATTATAGAAAGTAGTGCAAGGGTCGAATTTGGCGAAGACGATTCAAACCCTCGGCTTCGCCTCGGGCCTGAACCCTCGTCTTCGCCAAATTCGACCCTTGCACTAAGTTTAAATTCCCAGCCGGATTTTTTACGAAAAAAATTTGTGTATTTACGAGAAAAAAAGACTCGAATTTATTGATAGACACCTTAAATCGCATTTTCATTTTTCTAGCAAATTTTCAGAGTATTGAATGACAAGATACATGGAAACTCGACGTTGATATTGCTCGATGAAGTCAACGACACGAATGAACAAATAATAACGAGTTTTGCCACTTAAATCTACCGAAAGGCGTAAAACTAAATGTTCAAAAAATCGTGATCAATAAATTTATTAATCAATACATTTTCACTAAGTTGCGCGTTTCTAGAATCATCTGTAGTTTTTAATTGACAGGCTGAGAGCGCAAATGGTCAAAGTAGAGACAGACAATATGGAGTTTTGTATCTGTCTGTCTCTTACTTTTCTATTTTGCGCTCTCAGCCTGTCAATTATTACGTACCTTTATTAACGTAGCACAGTCAACGGACAGCAACGGAGAAGTTTAATGTCGACGACATTCTCCCTAGAACTGTGTAACTCAAATGGTCGATCCCAAATTCTCTCAAGGGCTCGAACTAGACCAAATTTTAATATCGGAACTTCGCATTTTCAGGTGTTTTCAGGTGGAAACTTTCGGAATGACACGTATAAACGGATTATCTTTATCTTTTTCCATGGATCCGTAGAAAAAGTCACTTGATTATCATAAAACGCAGGAACAAGAGCTCCTTTTTGTATATAGTACCCAGAAAATCAGCCGGAGTCTATCAAGAAAACTCTGGGAAATATTCATTTATCACAGATTGGGTTCAGGATAAGGATTAGGGAAATATTCATTTTTCACTAATCTAGTCTGACTTTTCTCTCACCCCCCGTTTACTAGGGTTTGATTGAAATCATCCAAAGTTAATGTAAATTAACGACATCTGAGAACTGCGATTTTCCAATTTTGAATTAAAACATCTATCGCTGAATTTTTCCGTTACACCGCGGAATTTCTCCAAATCGTTCGAACGATTATTTCCGCGCGATGATCATTTGAGCACGCGAGCGCATCCGGGCGATGCGCGACGTGCGCTAACGAGTTACTCTACATTAATTATTACTGCCCTTTCCATTTTTTAACCCCTCTATTGCTCTTGTTATAATGGTTATCCACAAGAAAAATTCATTCCAGAGAGTTTTTACGAATTATTGAGAATAAATTTTTGTTAACAAGTATACATTTTTTTATTTATAAAAGTTCTCGTAAGCTTGATTTATTATTATTATTTATTATTTTTATTATTTTGTAATATCTTATTTTGAAATATGTAGAACAAAAATACTAATTTTTTTTTCTTTCTATGGATTATGCAGAAACCAGAATTTTCAATTCTATTTCAATTTTCTATTTTCAATTTTCTATTTCCACGGCTAAGTTTATGATATTCGGAAAACAAAAAAAAAATAACACAAAACTCACCTTACAGGTTGATTTCTTTTTCAGATTCTGGAAATTTAACTGCAAAAAATCAGAGACTCATAATAATAAAAATCATCAATAAATAGCACCTCTATTGCAAAAAAAGGTATAGATAATTCCAAATAAGAAAAAAACTTGATTTGTCGAATTGAGAAAACTATCCTCAAAAAATATCAGATATGAAATGTACAAATACATTTCTCTTTGATGATTATCAAAGAAAAAGACTTTCAGTCTATAATATATGAATATTTTATTATAATATGTGAATTTTTATAAATCATTTTATGCAAATAGGTTCAAATTATAGTTCTTTTCTTTTTTTGGTAAATAAATACAAAATTCTAGTTTCTTTCTTTACTGTAGAACCAAAGATGAATTATAACTCAAAAGTATCATTGATTATACAATCATAAAAAATTCAAAAATACGTTCTGAAAAATTTCTATTCATAAAATAATTAATTTCTACCAAAAAAAAAAAAGAAATTTTATCTTTATCTAATTAAATAGAAATTTTCTGAAACTCCGCCCTAAACGAAAGTAACCTCTATAAACAAATTTTACCAATATCATAAATAACAAAATAAATTAGTTTCAATGCAATCTAAGATATAAATAAATCAGGACAGCACATAACAATTAAAAAAGAAAACTTAAAAAAAAACTGACCTTTCAATGCTAAAAAAACAAAAAAAACTCCGCCAAGAATTGACGATCTGCCCTGATAAGTAACTCCACATTTATTACTGTTACCTTCTCCCTTTTTTTTATATCTCTGTCGCTCTTCGTTTTTTCTTTTTTTTTTCGATACGTTTAAAACTCGCGAGCACTCGTCGCGGCGCACGCAATGGAATGACTAAAAATGTCGGGGCCTTAGTGCACGTACTCGCGCTCGTAAAAGGGTTATTTCCACGCCCCTCTGGCCCCGAAGGAATATTCTGCCCCCTCCCCCTGGACCTTTTTTTCGAAACCCGTTCCTCTCTTCACTTGGGATACCCCTTTTTGTACCCGCTCAATTAGCCATATTGCTTCGTTATGGTCGCGAGCCTACAATGAAAACGGGGCCTTGTTTTTTCGGCCCATGAAGTTTGGGACAGAGGAACGTTTGAGTGTTTTAATAGAAGTTTTTGCGATCTTTTGGATGAGCTTGACGATGTTGTTTTTTGTTCGATAATTCAATTTTATCAATAGTAAATCGTTGACGAAATGAAAATGTAACGGTTTTTTTTTTATTCTCTGCCAGGAATCGACCTACAGCATATTCCAGTCTAGAAAAAAATCGAGAGCGAATTTTTGAGATAAGGCCCAAAGAAAAACTCATAGGTCGTGATCGGCTCTTTTTCCGCTGCCTGGGCCTTAAAAATTCTGGAAAAGTCATAAACCGAAACGACCCTCGATGGCGCGCGGTGGTCTCGCGCGGGAATTTTATGGTGGCAAAAAATCCCAGCGATTACGGCCGACCCGGCAATTTCCGCGCACGAATTCCTGTTTGCTTTCGGGCCCTTTTTCCTATCCAAAGGCCCCGACGCTTTCATTTTTTCCGTCCAAGGCCCTAGTTGAAAGTTTCGGCGTGAAGGACAATTTTCACAAATATGTCATATCGCCGGCGACGCGTTTTTATGGCGACCCAACTTTCCTTTTAAAATCGAGCGACCGTTTTTGTAAGGGACTTTTTTGGTGACGACGAGATAACTTAGTGAGTCACGATTTATAGGGTACATTATGTATTTGTGGGCTGAATTATTTGGTTGAGGACAGAAAATTTCGATTTAGTATTATTTATAGAACACGATATAATGAGTAAGATTTATATTTTGTGTAAAGAATAAGTGTGTGATAGTATACATAAGAAATTATAATAAATAAAAATAATAAATATGTATTTGGTGAAAGTATTACACGAAAAGATAATTAGATAAGGACATTTTTGAATATTTTAGTTTTTTCACGAATTGTACTTTGAAATTGAATTTATTTTGGATTTTATCGTATTCGCTAGTTGATTTGAAGGGTCGGAGGTCAAAGGATGATAAGTAGCATTTGCTATAAGGCTAATATTTTGAAGAGATTCTATACAATAGTGAGCCTTACAGCAAATGCTACTTATCATCTTTTGACCTCCTGCTCTTCATTTTTTTTCTTCTGAGGAAACTAATTTAAAACTATCCAGAACTAAAATTAAATATAAAACTATCTTTGAGAACTCGGAAATTAAATTGAATTTTAATCTTTTTTTAAATTTTTTAAAATTTTTCTGCCACAGTATGAACATTTTTGTGTTTAATTCTTTATTACATATTACATGCTTTAAAAAGAGTAATAATTTATTATTATGATAAATTAATCGATTCTTTTTCGTTTTCCCAGTCAAATTTATTCGTTTTTCAAATATTCATCGACGTTTCGAAAAAAAAGAAAAAAAAAAGTCGAAACGTCGATGAATATTTGAAAAATGAATAAATTTGACTGGGAAAACGAAAAAGAATCTATTATTCCACGTACCCAGTGACGTATAAAATATATTCTATTATGACAAATTATTTAAGTATATTAGGGGAGACTGGGGCAAAATGGGCAGTTCACGAAATATTCAATTTGCATTACTGTCAAAACGGTAATCACTGGACACTTGAAATTTTTTTCATATATGGCTCTACTGTCGAGTATCGAACGTCAGTAGTTGCGTCTTATTTGTTTGTTTACTTTTTTGGTTATAAAACAAAGTCTGTTTTAGCCACTGTGTTGTGAATCTTTGTCTGAAAGGAAACTTCAACTTTTGCGTCATTTTTTCCATCAGAATTGATGGTAGTTGAGTTTTTATAGTAATTCAGGTGCAAAAAAGACGAAAACGTGATCGGTTTGGCGAAATTTTGACTCGTTTTCGAATCACACGTTGATAAGTCGAAAATGAAGCCATGGGGCAAAATGCGCAGTGCTTGTTTTGTATTGTTTCGCTGTGTTTGGTCATGTTACGCTATTTCCTTCAATTTTTTGTTGTTTTCCACTTTTTTTTTTGTCAAATTGTTTTTAAACCCAGGGTCGTATCGAGGCCGGGGCAGTGCTCTGGGGCCCCTAAACATTTTCTTGAAAAATGTGATGAGGGTGATGAGCAAAAAAAAGGTGGTGTGTCACTTTTGAACACACCACCTCAACACTCAACACCTTTCTTTT
>JAPYZL010021472.1:0-16551 GCA_030522825.1 Platygaster orseoliae
TGCGAATTTTTAAAAATGGAAAAGGAAAAATTGCCTTAGAATTTCATGAATAATCGACTGGCTTTCGGCGTCGCGGTGACTGTGGGACACCCTGTATAGAGATATTCTGATATGATTATTATTTATTTCTAATGATTTTTGATCTTTTTAGCCAAATAAATGGAAAACTCATTTCTTTTTTTTATCAATAACTTTTAATAATAACAATATTTGTAATGACATCGTCAATTATTTTCGTTTTTACCGTATACTTCTTACATTGTCCGACAAATCTGAAAATAAAGAATGATACCTAAAGCTTTATTATTATGTTTTAGGGATATTATGTAAGTAGTGAAAATTATTTTGAGGTAATGATGGATTTGAGTATCAATTTATTAAAAAATTATGTTAATGTAGATGTAGTTCCTGATAAGGGCCTAATAAAATATCGAAAGCTTGAAAACAAGAAACTTCGACATGAGTTTTTTATTTATTTGAATCCAAAGGATCGGAAATCGTGAGAATTATGAATGGAAGTATTTTTAGTTCTATAATATTTGTAAATTATAGTATTTTTTGTTGATTTCAAGCCAAGGGTTGGATTGGGGAAATTTAATTTTATGAAATGACATAATTATGAGGGAGTTTTGAAATTTTTAGAAAGATTTGGACCGTTGATGATACTACACTTCAAAAAGTTGGTTGGAAAATTATGGTGCGTTATCATATTGTAATTTGGATTAAAAAAATTAATCGTGACTGTTAAATATTTATCACGAAGAGAATTTTTTCGGTATTTTGCAAATAATCATCTGAATGAATAATATTTATTTTACAATTGAAACATAAGAAAAACCTAGCGAATCAAACACTTTGCAGTTAATTTTCATAATTATATATTTCTTATCATTCTCTTAATCACATAAATTTTATAATCACGAAAAAAGTTAACAGTAAGAAGCAATTTTTATTGAATTAAATTTTTTTAGGTTTTAACACTTTGAAACTGATTTGGTGATAGCTGAATTGTTTACGACAATTTCGAAAATGTTAGCATTTTCAAAAAGTTTTTTACAGTTTTTACAGCCATTGCAGTTTTGACGTTTTAACATTTCTGACAGTTTTAATGGTTTTGACATGAATGACAGTTTTCATACTTGAATAGTTCTGACAGTTTGATGACAGTTTCGAGAGTTTGACAGTTCAGAACAGTTTTGATGAATTTCAATTAGAGCAATAATAAAAATGTTTGAAGCTGTTAAAAGAAGGTAAAAAATTTTTTAAATTGTTGGAAAGTATTACAACTGTTACAAGCTGTTAAGTTTTCAAAACTTCGATAAATGTTTAAACAGTGGGGAAAGCTTCAAATCTAATAAAAACTTCTAAAAATTATTACAAAAATGTCATCATTTTAAAATCTGTTAAAAATTTAAGAACTAAAAAAGCTGTTAAATTGTAAATAATAAATAGTGTGTAACTGTAGGAAAAACTATACATTTTCAAAAAGGCCCAAATCACCAAAATGTGTAAAACTGTTAAAATTTTACGAAAGTTGAAACTATTTAAGATTATGAAAATTGACAGAATTTTTTCAAAACTGGAAGAATCTTCGAAACTATCAAAGCTTGTAAAAACTTTTAAAACTATCATACTATTGTGAAAGAAAGGAAACTGAGATCTGTTGATTCAATAAAAACTGTCATGTTACTGTTAAATATTTGAATTTTCAAAACTATCAGAACTCTCGGTGGCTTTCAACATATTCAAAGCTATCAAAATTTTTAGAATCATTCAAAAGTGTTAAAACTGTTTGAAAAATTCGAATCTGTAAAAAATTTTGGTTCTATAAGAATTTCACAAACTGTTAAAATGTCAAAACTTAGAAAACTGTCAGAATTTTTTGAGAGCTGTCAAAACTTATAAGAATTTTCAAGAATGTGAAAAACTGTTTGAAAAATGAAGAAAATGCAAAAAATTTAAGAGTTTAAAAATTTTCTCATTTCTTTAATAGTTGCTAGTATAGGTAAAATTGTCAAAATTTATAGAAGCTTTTTAAACTGTCAGATCTGTTTAAAAAATTTAGAAAATGTGGAAAGCGTTAGTTTCGTAAAAACTATCATGAAGTGCAAGAATATGAAATTTTTCGAAACGTTCAGAATTATTACAGAATGTCAAAATTTTCAAAGCGATCGAAAAATTTTCAAACTGTAAGAAGTGTTAATTTTATCAAAACTGTCATAAAATTTTCAAATTGTCTAAATTTTGTAAGAGCTTTCAAAATTGTCGAGTCTATGAAGACTTGTAAAAAAATTCATAATCATTTAAATTTTTGTAAAACTATTGAAACTGTTTTATTCTGATCAACTGTAACAACATTTATATCTCCTGAAAAAATCAATACATTTCTCAAAATTGATGCGATCTTTGAAACTCGTCAAGAACATTTTTTATTTGGTAGCTAACAATTATTACTTACTCTTTCTTTTTGAATCGGGTAATACTGAGGTTTTCCGTACTTTTTGGCTAGGAAAAATACCATGCACCTCTCCCGACCCTACTTCTTCCCTCTCCTACATTCCGTATTTGCATGCCATCGCTCGTCGAATCCACCTTAAAAAGAAAATTTTCATTTTTTTTGTTAACATCTTCAAAAACCTGTCCTGTTCAAAAATTGTCTATAAATGACAAATTTTTATAATAATTTTCAGAATGTATAAGTTTCAGAAATTCAGCACATAAAAATCTATTAAAAACAACTCATTGAAATCTACAATGAAAAATAAAAATTTTAAAATCTGAGACTAAAAATTACCTAATTACATCATAGTTTATTGCATTCAATAAATATCGAAGATTACAAGAAATACAAATTTGAAAATGAGGAAATCTAACAACTAAAATCACTAAACTTTCCTTGTAACATAGTTCATTAAATTCGTAATGGAAAAATTTTTCCACTCCTACAATAAGAAAAAAAAAATTGGACGGGCATATAAAACGATGATGAATAAATGCAAGCTCGAGCTTGACATTCACGTGCCATTTGAAATTCATCGTACCCGTGTCTCATGCCGGCGAAATTTCCCGTTCTCGAACAATTTAGGAATGTCTAATAAGCACGTGTCCCACTTTTCCAAATCATTTTCAAATGCCACAGACCGTGAGAAAAGCGAATTATTCTTTCAAATAACATACATGGAGTAATTTGCGTTCCACGACAAACTTGACACAATTTATTATCTGATTAAAGCGAGGGATTCGATTAGCAACCGGGCATGCATTCGCAATTAGTTTGTTTTGATATATGCCCGGTATGAGATATTGTTTATGCGACGATATATTCGCATATGTGGGTGTAATGTATGATCGATTATTCTGTCGGTTTTCATACGAGTTTCGTATTCTATCAACGATCATATACGTACATGTATGGAAATTGTATGTGATAAGTGCCACTTTAGAAATTTTCAAGTAGTTTGCATAATGTTTGCAAATACATCAATTTATCGAAATTTTTTAAAAATTATTGTAAATCTTGAAGATTTTCAGAAATGATCATAATTTTAAAAATCTTGAGAATACGAGAAAAAGATTGTTAATTTTGTAGATTATGAAAATTTTGATAATCATAAAGAAATACAGGAACAGGAATTTTTTTAGTAGTGTATGAATTTATTTAATTTTTTTTAGTAGAAAATTTTCAAAAATTTTAAACGAAAATGATAGTCTTAAAAAAAATTTTCATTGAATTTTGTTTTCACGAATTGCCGAAGTTTCTCTCAAAGCTGATTTTTTTTTTATACAGTGACTAAACTACTTTTAAGTAGAAAAATCAATATTTAGTCATCCAGTACAATCATCAAAAAAATTACCTGTCATTATTTCTTTCTGTTAAAAAAACTTTTTAAATATTTTTATCTGCATCTATTCGCATGTAATGTATCTTTACAAGCATATATTAATATTATACATAATTTCAAATACTGTTCAATTGCAAAAAGTCTCTATTCTGAACAAATTATTTTTGTTTTATAAAAACAAACTTATTTTTCAATGTAACTAAATCGATTTTGCATAAATAATATAATCATGAATTCATGCAGTTGTGAAAATTCTAAAAAAACATTTCGAGGTTCGAACAATGAAAAAGTGAGTTCGCCAAACTACTGTTGACCAACGATGTATGTAGTTCATAGAGCGATTTCGCTCGACTTGAGCGGGAAAATTTGCAATCTGTGATTCGTGTTTGTCTTCTCATTTAGTTACTATTCATGAAAAAAAGAAAAAAATATTCATACCATTTGACGTAAAAGGATTTTACAACAATTGGCTGTTGAACTATATAACATTTAACTTGAATTCCACGTTACTCTTTATGATTTTTATTAATATTCATTTTGATATTTTATTATTATCAGAAAGTTACCCTATGATAACGACGACCTATATACGACATATATAAAGCATATATAAGACCTATATGTGTGTACATGTAGGTCTTATATAAGACGTATATAAGGCATATATACGGCCTATATAAGGCATATATAACGCCTATATACAACCTATATGCGACTATATGTGACCTATATATTACTTATACATGATATAACTGCAACAGACATAAACTTGCATATATGCTTTATATAGGTATTATATATCTTAAATATATGCATTATATATATGCCGAATATATGCATTATATATGCCGAATATATGCTTTGTATAGGTACAAGTATGTCATATAGGTCTTATATATGCTTTACATATGTCGTATATAGGTCGTCGTTTTCATAGGGTACCTATGAAACAAAGTTGTACATGAATAAAAATTTGACTCGATTTTCAAAAAATCATGTAATATAACCACATTTTAACTGAAAAGAACAGAAACTGTAATCAGCTAAAACAAAGATAGAAAAAAATAAAGCTGGAAAAAAATGCATGATGGATGTTAATCTGTTCTAATAATAAATAATACTTTTTTTTATATGAATCGTGTTGGATTTCAAAGGATTTTTTAAAAAAAAAGTAGGTAAGTATTTTAGCGTTTGTTCAGTATTTATGCAATTTACGGAATTTTTCGAGTGTTTTGTTTTATTATTTTTTATTTTAATTAATATATCTATGATAAAACAAGATCTTCAAGGATTTGAAGACTTGAATAGGTTTCTTATACCTTTATCACCTTTCGTACTTTTTTAATATATAACAACACATTTCAAAAATTTTTACAGTATTTTGCAAATTTTTTATATGTATTCCCAGCATTAGATACTGTAACATCAAAAGTTTTACGGATTTTCAGCATTTCCAATGTTTTTTGGAAAAACGACGTCTTCAAACTTGTTATGCACTTTTTAACTGATTTTTCCAAAAACTCAATCTTAACGGATTTTAAGTTTTCAATAGATTTATAGCACTTCTAGTATTTGTCTAATTTTAAATAGATATTTAAAAGTTAAAATTTATCTTCTATTCTATTTTATTTATTTATTTATTATTTCTATTTAATTTTATCTATTTCAGCATTTTTATATATTTTATAAATATGCAATCCTTATATTTTTTGAAGATCAGGAATGTCATACGTCATACTGGATAACTGCAACTGCATTGTAAAATATAAACTATCACGATTCGTCTCCGGACCCATGAATCTGAATGATATTCAAAAACCACGACCAAAAGCGAGGCGAAAGAGAGAATCACGTCACATACAGTGATTTCGTGCGTCCTTATATACTGGTGTATGAATCCGAAATTACGTTGGGGGAGCGCAAAGGACTCACGTTAACATGCGTAATAAGCGTAGCACGACAAATTGACCTCGCTTCGCGTACAAATCGTTTGTGTGCGTTCGCCGATTGGGCCGGTCAGCAATTTTCGATAGTAACTTAAGCTCCGGCGTCAACCCTAATTCCGCGTTCCATCAAGCGAGATACGCTGAGCTCGGCGAAACTAGCAATCCTTGTTCGTCGACATTCTAGAGGGATAAGGATCTCTCGCAAGTGGAACAAGTCAATAGTACTTTTTCACTCCCAATTTCTAGTAATTAAAAAATAATGAATAGGGTAAGGTGGAGCAAATCCGACATAGTAAATGGTTTTGGCTATAACATGCTTATTTTACATCGGATCAAGTCGTTACATATACCAAATTAAAGGTTAGACTTCTGCGCAACTTTCTATGCATAGAATTTTATTCATACCATTGAAAAATTTTGAGATACAAGCGTTTGACGAAAAAGTTCATTTTTGCTATTTTCAAAAATGATAGGGTTAATCCAACCGCCTATGTTTTTGCTTGATTTAGTACATATATAACATATATATGATGCTTTTACAATGATAAATCAATGAATTTTATGTTATTAAACGGTAATGAAAGATAATGGAAAAAAATGAAAATAGCAAAATAATTATTCTGAGTCATTCGATTCGCTGCTCAAATAGCTTGCTGGCCTTTTTTGGTTGGAGTTAAGTTAAGTTAATTAAACTTCAGTTAACTTACTTCAGTTAACGTAAGTTAACTTAGTTTTGAGTTACTTAACTTCACTTAACTTAACTTAACTTAACTTAGAGGTCGGATTTGCCCCACCGTGTCTTTTTTTATAACGACGCAATTAAAAAAAATAAATATGAAAAAAATTGAACCAAACTTATGTGCACTTTGTAGGACTTAAATCAACGAATCTAAATCCAGTCACCTTTTTTATGCGATCACTTTAACAAAAAGAAATATCCTGGAGTCAATTATGCACAAAAATTAAAGTCGAAATCGTAAAAACAGACTTGTTGTCGTTTGAGCATCTCAATGTCGACTAATGTAATACTGCCATCCCACCATTTTGGTTATTTTCGATGCTCTACAGGACAACACTAATAATAGTTTGCGCAGTGCTTCCAATTGTCGAAAACAGTGTGAGGTCGGATTTACCCACACTGTCGGATTTACCCCACCTTACCCTAATATTCAAAAATATTCAATGTATGAATATCATAATAGAAAATAATATCAAAGAATAACTTCATTCAAATAATCACTAAACAATCATTTAAAACATTATACAATAAGTGATAAGACTATATTCTTTCAAGCTTTTGGCATTTATTTTTCCCTCTTCATGAAAATAAAATACGTGATTATTTAAAAAGTTTTGAATATTTTCAATAATTTTTCGGAACAATGCTTTTCTTCCTACCACAAGACATTCGATTTCATTCAAAAATATCCAATATCCATATATATTAATATAAAGTATAATACAAGAAGCCTCTTGGAAGGTGAATTTCGACATTTTTTTCATTTTCTCTGTCATTTATTCTTTTATACGTAGAACGAATTTAACTGATGTTAAGAAATTAAGACAAAACGAATAATAATGCATAATTATGTATTTTAGATTCTATTATTATACAATAAAAGAAATACAATTTACTCTTAAAACTTTTTTTTCACTTAAATCTATAATATTATTCATGCATTTATGAAACTTTCAGTTTTAGATTACTAAATTATATTTCCAAATAGAAATCAATAAATATAACAGAAAATCTCTTTAATTTCAAATACTAAGAAGCTGATAAAAATACTGAACTTAAAAAAAATACAATACTAAAAATCGAGAAAACTCCGATTTCCTAAAAATATTTTTTAAATACTAGATATCTATTAAAATTCAATTTCTAGATTGTTGAATTCCTTACATCTTCACAGAAGTTTATAAAGAATATTAGAAACGTATTAAAGAATCAGAGAATCTTGTAAAAGTTTTAAACAATGAAAAGTAAACAAAATACTGAATATTATCAGCTCGTCAAATTCTACAAATATAAGTATGTTTTATTTTTTGAACTCCATCAAAGTACCTAAAATCTATTAAATTTTAAAATGAAGAGCATCAGATTAAAAATTTTTATCAGGTTCTAATTATAAATTGTTAATTAGTAATTACTTCGTATATGTTTTTGTATAACAGATTAAACATTTGTTCAAAACGATTAAACAAACTTTCAGAAAAAAAATTTCTAAAATGTCTCTCTGTAGTAAACAATGTATGCAATGTGTTTTTCGAGTAGTGAAAATTAGCATTTTTTCCAAGGGTTTTGTACAGCAGAAACTGTTTAACACGAACCTATGTAAAAACCTTATAAATTACAATTACAACATACCTTTTGATGTACATGATAATGTTTAATGAATTTTCATTTCCTTTATGAAATAGTCGAATAAACTTTAGCCTCGAAACTCGCAGTAATTTGGCAGTGCGTCCTCCCACGTTTATTTTCGCGGTTAGGTAAACCTGCAACGTATCTGCAGTGCAAGCCACATTTACAACATGACACGACTCCATCAAAATCACATCGGTCTAATGACAGTGCGTTAAATTAACTCATGATGAGACCCATAAATACACTTTGAATAATTGTGAATAGTTTAAAATCAAATCCAGTATGTTATTTAAGCAAACAAACTGTTTTTTATATTCCAAAAATAATAATCTCTTGAAAGAGAATACTAATTGTAAGTGTATTACTAATTAAAAAAAAAAATAATGTTTGTTCAAAAAAAGAAAAAAGAAAAGAAAAAATATACAGAACAAAAGAACGCTTCGAAAATATATATAACTCCATTTTGTTTTGTTTTGTTTTTTTTTAATTGAAACATACCCTGAAGTATAAAAAAAGGCTTTTAAAACATTTCCAGAAGTAAAAAAAAATCGAATATAACCATATAAATAATTTTGCATGTAATAATACTGAAAAATTTGGATAAATTACGGTTTCACATTTCAATTTTCTGTTTATACTGAAACTTGATAAAACTTATATAAACGAAAACCTGTTACATTAGTTCTATTGGAAATAAAAATCTGCAAATGGGAACAAGACACAAGTACAATTCAAAGCTTTGTCATCTACACGGTCCAACATTGCGGTTTTCATTAAAGGACAATTACAGCGATTATAACTGTGCATTCAACTGATTGCAGTCGAGTACATATTGACCATTACGTATCGGGCTCAAAAAAACTCAATTGAAACGAAAGTTTGTTAACCGAGCAAACCTCACATGAGATAAAAATAATATAATCGATGGTGTATGCTGAAAAAAAGTATGTGGTGTATTGGGAAGTCTGGGAAATTTCACCAGAAAATTATTTCGAATGAAGTCGAGTTATGTATGTTGAAAATATGGTTCTTTATAAAATAATAACTTAAAAATTTTTTTTTAATTATTCAAAAGAATTACGGAGTTAATTTTCTTCCACATTTTTTTGCGAAAAATGCTATAATAATTTCATTACGAGTTCAATCTTAAGATAAAAAACGAAATTTCTGATTAAAACTCTTTTCCCACTTTCTTACTAAAAGTATTAACCTTGGAAATTAAGCCTGTTCTTTCTCGAGGTGTGAAAAACTTCAGGCCTAAATGAATATCGAGCCACCAGGGTGGTTTTTTACACCCTATTCTACCCCTTATCGTTGATTTTTGTCCAACGTTGATTAACTACCGAGAGGATTGTGTAACATTCGTTCATTACTGATTGTTTGGGAACACAGAATTTTTAGTTGGACCTGGAGCGTGTTAGAGGAACGTGTAATTGACTGGGAAAATAATCCTGAAAAATGAGAGGAGATTCGTGGAATTAGGTGTTGAAATTGTAAAAAGAGGACAAATATAACTGGTAGTGTTTTTGATGCTTTTTTTTACAGGTTTACAATTTTTAATGAATAATTTGAACAAAAACTTTATCATATAAATGAATGTTATTTGTGTAAGAATTGAATTGAATTGAAAAATTTCTGTGGAATGAAACTCTAGAGTCAGAGTCATTTTCAGAATATTATTCATTTATGCAAATAGGAACAGGATAAAGGTAATGAATATTCGATGAAAATCACTTATGAATTATTGAAGGATTCATTTGAAGATTAGGAAAAAGGCGCGAATGGGAAACCATGGTCCTTGACCCGGTTACCTCGGACGACCCAAATATTGACCTAACCCCGTACCCGACGAAGCCAATCTTTGCGAAGTCGTTAAAGCAAAAGGTCTTTATCTCCAAAAAACCACAACTTTGTAATTGGTTCTCCCAACAATTTATCATATTTTTTTCTTACACAGTGAGAAAACCAAAACTGCGTGTTTTTTTTATGTTCACGTAAACTTATAATAAGATGTTTACCAGAGGCGTCGACACACCATATTTTCGGAAGGGGTTTTTCGGAAAAATTGGTTTCCTCCGAGATTGCATAATTTTGAATGTTTAATAATATGATTAAGAGAGTACTTTTATTTTTTATTTGCGAATTTTGAAATTTTAAAGATATATAAATATACATGTTAAAGAAAAACTTTTTTTTTCTGAATTTTAAATCCTCATTACATCATCCATAAAAATAACGTTTTTTTTTTCATTACAAAAAAGTCAAACCAAAGAATCACTCTCAATGTTCTATCAAATAGGTATATTTCAACACGTATTTTCACGGATGATAAATTTTCAGAAAAAAACTCTCTTTTAGTTTTATTTCCAGGTCGTTCAACTTCTTTTATTCTCTTTGGTCACGATCGAAATTGCGGTAATTTTGCCTTGAATGGACAGATTAGCGACTCGAAAATAGCGAATCGACGTTTTGCTCTTCTCCAGAATGACGACGCTTTTTAGATTTAACAGCGTCGCGACGGAGTTCTGCCTTCCGGTGGTGAAGAATATTACAGTCGTTATGACGGCGTCGACAATACGACGGAAAATGTGGATCACTCCAACGTTACGAATTCCTCAATCTCTTTTTTTCCTTCATTTTACCATTCTCATAACAACAGTGTAGAAAAAAATTCCAAGTATAAAAATTTATGGAATTTTATATCGCTTGTCATCCGGAAAAAAAAATCATAATTCACATTTTTCAATTAAAAAAATACGTTTATTCCTTTTAAAATATAAAAAATATGAATCGAAACAATTTTTTTTAATATTTCAAGTTAATAAAAAAACAATGAATTTTAAATCCTCCTAAAATCATTGAAATCCTTCTAATAATTATTGAAAATGTTGAAAACTGTTTAAATAATCACGTATTTTATTTTCCTGATGAGGGAAAAATAAATGCCGAAATCTTGAAAGAAATATTGTCTAATTACTCATTGTATAATGTTTTTTAATAATTTTTTTTGTTCGTACTTGAATGAAGTGGTTCTTTTATATTATTTTTAATAATATGATAATATATTGAATATTTTTCAAAGAAATTGTATGTTCTGCGTAAGTTGTTTCGAATAATTATTAGAAATATTAAAAACTGTTTGAATAATATTGTATTTTAGTTTTATGAAGAAGGCAAAATAAATGTTAAAAGTTAAAAAAAAAATTTTTTCTAATTACTAAGATATCGATTGTTTCCAAAAGGACTGTTTGGAATAAATCATTATAAATAACAATAAAGCGAAAAATGAAGATTATCACATAATAATTATTAATTTTTTACAAGTGGATCAAAGGTTGAGGCAAAAAAATTGTACATAAGCTCCAAGATTGTGAAATATATTAATTCAATAAAAAATTAATAATGAAATTCGTAATCATCAAGTGATTATTAATTCCATAAAGTCCCATAGATTTGCAAACTTTTGAAATTCCCAATACTACTTGGTTTCGTCATATTGCTCCAATGTAAGACGTGGAAGAGCTTCATAAAATCTAAATCAGAAACACTAAATTTCCTCTGAAATTCAATTTCGAGGAGGAGAACAAAGAGTGCAAAATTTTCCGATAACGTGTACCTTTTTATTGCGCGCGTAATAAACGTAACCCATGGGCAAATTAGCCCCGGGCCGAGGTAACTAGGCCAGCGCAGATGTAATTCAATGCGATAAGATAATGAAATATATAAGCCCCCCCCCCCCCGAACAATGGCGCAATCAGCGGGGAGAAATGAAAAATTTTCATTACGCTTGCACTCAACTGCGAGCGCTTTCACGTCCAACAAAAGCCCGGCAAATTTCCATCTTCGAGAGAGAGTTCCTTTTTTCGTCCGGTTCGACTTGACGGGAAAATAAACCGCTTCCACTTCCCGTGATGGAATAACGTAACGGGGATTCTTTTTTCCCACAATTTTTCGATGGAATGCAGTAAGTTGAGGGAAAAAGGTACTGAGGACGAAGGTCGAAATGGGTGGAGAATAAGATGGTTCTTCGAGCCGAATAAAACGAATTCGGAAAGGGAGTTTTGAGAATACAAAATTAAAATATTTTATAATTTATCATACATTTCTGAATTTAACCAATATTATATTTCATATTGTCATTCAGCTTATAAGTAAGCTAAATTAGTAAGAATTTGAATATGGTATTATAAAAAGTACCAGATGTATAATAAAAAACGAAATATGTAAAGAAATTTTTACAACAGAATATATTTATTGTTACTATATTATTTAACAATGCTTACAATATGATGTAGCAAAAATTACTATATTATTAAGCAAAAAGTACAATATGTGTCAGTGATTCACGTTTACTGAACAGTATTGTAATAATTACAATATTTTTTTCTCAGTGAAGAATATTGTAAAAGATTCATTAAACTTCTATCTTTTACAATTTTTACTCATGGAACATAATGAATTAATACCAAAAAATAATTGAATGGGCTTGCTGTTGTCGATTTAAAGGTAACACGTGGAAAATTCGAGAGTAGATGTTGAATTTGTGTCCTATCACCAGAATAATCCTTGACGACACATCGAGAAAAAACCTTGCACTTTTTGCCAGGCATATTGCAAAAAGTATAACATTATTGTACTTTTTACAATATTTATGCGGAACTTGCAATAATTATTTACTTATCACAATATTGTATAGTAAAATTGTCATATTGTATAAATTACAATATATATTACAGTTTTCACTACACGATTTTTATAATAAGTAAATTTTATAAAATTCACACGTTCTAATCGTACTATACGAATCGTAATTTTTACTTTATTATTACAAAGAATGTAATATTTGTGTATAGTGAAACAAGCAATGAAAAATTTTAACTTTTAAAGCTTGTTTTTTAGCTTGTAAAATATGATATTTCATATGTAAAAAGAGAAAATATTATACATGTAAAAATATGCATGACAAAAATTCATTGTATATGGTAAAATTTACCATACATTTTCGAATTTGTCCAATATTGTATCTTATTTCGTCATACAGCTTATTATTAATCTTAATTAGTGAGAATTACAACATGGTATTGTAAAAAGTACGAGATGTATAATAAAAAACGAAATATGTAAAGGAATTTTTACAACAAAATATAATTAATGTTACTATATCATATGACAATGCTTACAATATGGTGTTGCAAAAATTACTATGTTATTTAGCAAAAAGTACAATATGTCTCAGTGATTCACGTTTACTGAACAGAATTGTAATAATTACAATATTTTTTTCTGAGTGAAAAATATTGTGAAAAATTCATGAAATTTCTGCCCTTTTAAGTTTTACTAGTGAAACATAATAAATTAATACTCAAAGGTGATTAAATGGTCTTGTTTTTGTCGATTTAAAGGAAAAACTTGGAAAATTCGAGAGTATTGATTCATTAAAAGTTAAAAAATTAAAAATTAAATTTTCTATTTTGAGGATACAAAAGTTGAAGTTGGTGATGTTCGATAAAAAATGATGTAAGTTGATAATAAAATTTTACAGTTCATAAAGTGAAATATAGAAAATTCATGGTTTTATAAGATTTTATATAATTTTCTATCTCACAATTCTGTAGAATTTTTTGATTTCCTGATATTGTTTATAATTGATTGTTAATTATTATGGTGTCGAACTTCATTTTTCATGATTTAACATAGTTTTGAAAATTTTTGACGGTCTTCTATACAGAGTGTACCAAAATCCCCGTACCAAAAAGAAATCCAATATTCATGTATGAATTTCAAGTAGAAAAGTCCTTTGCCACTTTTTACAAAACTCAAGATCAAAAAAGTTATTCAAGTTTGAAATTTCAACAATAAATGCGCTTTTTCGACAAAAGAGAATAAAAGCCACGAACTAAACTCTAAACAAATTTTCTTTATATTTTTCTGAGTCGAAAAGTCCTTTTCCACTTTTCACAAAACTAAAAATAAAAAACATTATTCAATTTTGAAATCTGAGGAATCTGATTGGTTGAAGCTTCTAACTTAAATATCTTTTTTGATTTTGAGTTTTGCGAAAAGTGGCACAGGACTTTTTGATTCAGAAAAATATGAAAAAAAATGAAGTAAATTTTGGTACGTGGTTTTCATCCCCACTACTCGTAAGAGCGCGTTTATTGTTTTAATTTCAAACTTGATAAAATTTTTTGATATTGAGTTTTGTAAAAAGTGGCAAAGGACTTTTCGACTTGAAATTCAAAAAGGAATATTAAGTTTCTTTTTGGTACGGGGATTTTGGTACACCCTGTATAATACTTTGGTATTTATAATTCCTTTTAGTTTCTTATAATTTTTTAATGATCGTGTTGAACTTTTCATATCTTATCATAATTCTTATTGATCAATGATGATTTTGCATTAGTTCTCATTTTTATAATCGGTATTTTTTTATGAATTATTATGATACACTACGATTTTTTATGATTTCGTGTTTTTTTTTTTTTTTTTTTTTTTTTTTTTTTTTTTTTTTTTTTTTTTTTTTTTTTTTTTTTTTTTTTTTTTTTTTTTTTTTTTTTTTTTTCCAAAATCCAATTAAAAAATCCTAAGCCACGAAACCTTCGAGCATTTATCAGATAAACAAATTCATATAAATTATGAATTCGTTAGTTAAAATTTCCCTTGGACATGGAAAATCGCGAAAATTTTGATAATTTCAGAATCTCGAGAGCCGCTTTGGGTGGCCAGATGAAGAAAAAATTGGAAATCTCAGCTCGGAAAATTCGATTGTTTGACTGAATTCCAGCGTTCGTAGGGAAAAGGCATCTCGGATTTTGCTGTATACCTGGGCAACGTGCGAGCACAGGTGCGCAAATAAAGCGCGAGCACAAAATGTGTACATACGCGTACGGTCGAGCGCACTCTATCCGGCGATGTGTACACGTCGGTATGCATATAGATCGTGCGTCCTCTCTCGAATCCCAGTTAGTTAAAGTTGAAGGGCGGAAATGCCGCGAGCCATGCCCGACTACACACGGACCTTAACCACTTATTCCCTGAACTTTGACTCGTTCCTTTTGATGTCTGCCTCGGCAGAATAGATGCGGTAAGAACTTTCGATCTTTTGACGGATTTATTTGATATTTTATGACTCTTCGCTCTAGTTTTTCAAAAAAGTTTTTTCAAATTTTATGGTTTTTTGCTGTGTTGAGCAGATAATTGCAATTTTATGTATTGCAATCGTATGAATTTTAATTGTACCAATTGCAATTATATGAATTGCAAATATATAAATTGCATGTTACATATAATATTATTTATTTAATATATAACAAATAAAAAAAACGCATTTATATTAGTTTTCAACATTTTCTCCATCAAATTAGGAATACTGACTATGAAAAAAATTCAAATTCAAAATGAAATTTGAACTCGAGTGATTGCCAGAATAATGACAATAATAACATAATATGGTATGATCTGAATATCTCATACCACAGGTTCTTGAATGTAAATTACTACATCCTCGAATGTACAAAATAACGCTACGAACGGATATTTTTGTGCTACGAGTTGATAAAAATGCGATAAAACATGACATGCATCTTTGCAGTACAAATTTCGCCCGTCCGGAGACCGTAAAAGTTCAATAGACTTTGGAATAATTTTGCAGTAGGTTAAGCAGAGAAGTAATGGTTCATGGCAAGAGCACGATATATGTAGCGAGTATCAATATTTAGATTTACCCAGTGGCGTAGCTACCACGGGTCTGACAGGTCAGATTGTCCCGAGCCCCGCAGCTCAGGGGGCCCCCAAAAGTTGGGGTACGGGTTATCACATCCTAAAATATTTAATATTAAATTTTTTTTGACTGTCAAAAAATTTAGGATGCAAAATTTTAGTATGCTATTTTATTAACACTAAAAAAAATTAAGGGTAAAATATTTCAGAATGCGATAACTTTACCTAAAAGTTGAGATTTTGGAGACAATTATTTGGCCTTCAACAGTTTCAAACATTGACATTTTTTCCATTTTCTCATAGCGTCAGAGCATCAAAGTCTTAATCGAAAAAATTGCAAATAATTAAGAATAAAATAAATAAATTTATTATATTTATTTATTTCAAGTTCATTTTGACATTCTTTTCCTATGGACCCGTTAGAACTCAAATTAAAAAATTATATGATTATATGATTTTTGTTTTCAAATTGTATTATCAATAATACTAATGATAGTAATAAGAATATTAATAATAATCGAATGAAGGGCAGAGTTACGACGGAGCAGCTGTCATGAGTGCCATTTATTCCGGAGTATAAGAACGAATTTCACAGAAACAAGAAAACGCAACATTTGTTCATTGTGCAGCACATCGACTTAATCTTGTCCTCAATGATGCTGCCAATGGAATTCCA